>PYHW01009698.1:1778428-1806061 GCA_013186435.1 Turdus rufiventris
TTATCTTGGTAAGAAATGTTGGGCTCTTCCCCCTGGCTGGAGCAACTTCCAATGAGATGCAGTAATTTTATCAGTCACACAGTGGGACCCAATGGGCCATTAGCAGAAAATGACTTGCTGGAGGAAGGATGGGCTGTGAAAAGATAAAGAACAATAAAGAACATAAAGAACTGGTTTCAATGGATGGCCCATCAGCAGAACATCTGCTGTGGAGATAAGGATCACTGCCCCCACCCTCAACAGATGGTGATGTATTGTAATGTGCGGCTTATAATCAGGTGCGGCTTATATATGGACAAAAGAACAAAAATTTGCTGACACCCGGAAGTGCGGCTTTTAATCGGTGCAGCTTATAATCGTGAAATTACTGTAATAAGATCTCTGACCTGGTTCCAACAGGAAGTGCACATGGCATCTGCAATCAGTAGTAGTATTATGTTAATATAAAGTGGAACTTTCTTCTGCGACTGTGGTCATAGAGCTAAGTATTGCAGTTTTTAACCCAAAATTTTGCAAGCAATCATAATGGTTCTGCTAGAGAGCAATGGTACAGACTTGACATTATACAAAGGCCACTGTAATTCTCAGAACATTTAGTCTTTTCCTCAGACATCCTGGTCATTCCCTGAGTGCACACTTCCCAGAGGTCCTCCTGTGAATTCTGGCCTTGATTAAAGCATTCATTGCCTTGAATATAGACTGGCACTTTGAACCACAAAAGCTGATGTCCACTGACGGGGAAAAAAGAAAATCTATCTATTCATTCCAGAGGAATAAATATAATAATCTTGTGAACACTGCTGAAAAATATAGTATTCCATTTAAGATGCAAGGAATTCAGGTGATAAAATCTAGTTGTCTAGAAATGCAATCTACCACATTTTCAGATGCCTTCTTGTATTTTTCCTGTCCATTCAATGGGTCATTCTCAGGCCTTTTGCTACTATTTCTAGATCCACTGGGCTGTGTCAGATAATTTTAAGGGCCCCAGATGACTCTGCACACCTTTTTTAGGCAAAAAAAATTGAGCCGTGGAAGCCAAGAGGCAGAGGACTGGAGAAGCATGCCTCTCCATCAACTGCACAAGGAAGAGCTGTCAGGATAGTTTGGACATATTTTTTTCTTTGCACAGTAAAAATACCCTGTAACTAGAACTAAAACACAAGAACCCAGAAATTCCTGTTCAGGAAGTTCTACTCAAATGAGACACACACAGTGCCTGGGGTGCTTTAAAGCAAGAATAGGACAGGGCTAAGCAGGATCAGAGGAACTCTCCTATTGCATCAGGAGCTGTATTGCTCTGAAGTATATTTTTAAAAATTCATGGGGAAGGAAAAGATCAGTTAAGCTTAATGAGTCACTCTAGGATCATCAGAAACACCTTTTTATGAGAAGAATAAAAACTACCATTTCTATTATTTAAAGCCTATGTCATAGTTTTATAAGATAACGGTGTGAATCCACATGACATCTTAAAGTACTGCAAAAGAAGTAAAGTATTTATTTACAGTAAAAAAATCCTAATACCTCAATCTCTAACCCATCTTTCAATCTCAAATTTTTACATGAAATTATTTTACTTGGGATCATAATTTTACAGTATGTCTTTATTGGTGAAAAAATGAGACAGCTAGGCACCATTTCTAGAGCTGCCTATCTCAAATAATATCTAGGAGATATTGATTTCTCTTTTTTTCTTTAAAATTTAAGGATTGATAAATGAAATAAAATTTAATATTCATTAACATGTTTCATGTGTGTGAGTGAAACTAAAGTATGTTACGCATGCAAAAACCACAAACATGAAAATCTGAATTATTCTATAATTTTTTTTTTTCTAAAACATCAAATGGTATTTTTCAAACAAAAATACAAAGCATCCTTACACAATTAGAGAGTTGATTTCATATTAAGTAGTCAGGATTTACAGTTTTACATCATCCATGAACATATATAAGATTTATAAGATCTTTTTGTTACATATTTGTAGGGGTTTTGTGTAGCTGATTTATTAAGAATCCCACCTATACCATCCCAAGAAGTTAAAAATTTATTCACTTTGAGTCTGAGCTGGTCAGGCAGGAGTGAAAATCTTTTAAAAATTGAAAACATTTCAAATTCAGCTATCTTGTCATTTGGGATTTTCTTCTTGAAATTTCCCATGATTTTGATATGATTTATTATGACACAAACTCCCTTGTAGATATAGAATTTGTGCAAAAATCTATTTCAAAAAGCTTTTTAAAAAGACTGAATTCTGAGTTTCATTAACTAATTCATTTTTTTTATTGTACTGTCTTTCTCTCCTGTACTGGATTTGTCTGTGGCCTGTGCATACAGGGCACACAAATCATGCTTCCACTGTATTCTGGGTTTCTTTTCATTACAGTTCATGTGATTTCATTGCTGTTCCTGTGTGTCTCTCACACTTTGTTGGTAATGAGATCACTCTGGATTTCTACTAAGAGTGTGACAGTTGTGCTGTCAGCTTTTAATCTGTCAAGTCCCTGTGAAACCTTCTTCAAGTACTTTTGTGACTTAGTAGGTCTTTTGTAGTGTCCCTTTCTATATAAAATGTTTTGATCAAATTCCTTCTCATGTTCCATCAAGTTGTAACATGCATCTAGTCATTGTAAGGAATATGGAGGACCACATTCCCTGCAGCTGACACACAACCTGTGTTTGTCTGACAGCTCAAGAAATTGCCATTCAGGAGCTGGAATAGAAATCAGTCTAGTCAAACAGACAGGAGTGTTGGAGCTGCTGTGCATTTTACTCACTCCTTAGCAAGCTTGAAATGTTGTGACAAATGATAAGTATGTTTAGAATGTTTGAAAAAATGTGTCTGCATAAAAAAGATATTTCTTTATTAAGGATGTTTTCTTGATCTGTTTTTATCTGTCCCCCTGCCAACTCCCTTCAAGCCTTGCTTGCCCCTCCGTTTGTTCCTGAAATAGGCTACACTCAGGCTACACATACAAGAGTCTATAAGGCTTGTATAGAAAAAGTAAGTTTTTTAAGAACCATAAGGTAAAAAAAAAAAAAAACCCACCAGTTTAAAAGAAGCATTTTACAAATTGATTTGTAATTCACAAGATTTCTGGGGCATGATTGTTTGCAGTCATATTCTTTCCTTCTTCACTACCTTGTCAATGGCTGGCATGCAAGTCCAAAGCACTGAAGTCTTTCTAACTCTTGAATGGTGAAGAATATCTGTTGCTGCTTGGATAATACAGTATGTCCTTCTAAGGACAATAACATTGAGATTAATAAAATTAAAATTAGTAAATTTATTTGAATTAGCTATGGAATCATTAGACAGATAAAGTGATCAAAAGATCTGGGGAAAGATTTATACTGTACAGAGCTGGTGGGGCAGGTTTGGTATGCAATTAAATGCATATCTAGAGAATCCCAGAGGACACAGTGGAGAAGAACACAGAGGATTTAACCCTAGACTCTTGTCCATTTTAAAATACCAAGTGCTATCATAGACAGATGGATAGAAAATGGCATTCAAGGAACGTGGACTTAAGACTATTTTGTGTGCTTAGAATCTCTTAAGAGGTTGGTTTCCTTCAAGATGAGGAAGCAAAACAAAGAACTCTCCACAGGAGAGAAACAATGTCCAGTTTAAGCTGGACAGGAAAACATTTTTTCAGCAAGAATGGTTTCATTCTACTTAGGTATCAAGACATGAAACTACTGAGCTGGCTGCAAGGCTGACTGTAGTGCAGTGTCATAGCAACAGATGCTGGCCTCGGGGGCATGACAAAGGTTGGAAGCCTCTAAAGGCGTCAGAGGTCCTCCTTGCATATTCAGCTGTCAAAAGATGAGATGAGGCATCTGAGAACCTTGTTACATGCAGATGTCTGGGGACTATGAGGTCAACATGGCTACAGCAACAGAAGTGCCTGTAGGCATAAAGTGTGGGATTCCTGGAATCCCCCACCTGCCCTAACCTCTGCACATTTTGTTCAGAACAAGGCTTCCCTACAGGCAAATTCAGAGAAGGGCAGTACAGGAACTCACAGTGCAGTCTCACCATGAGTCTTCCTTATGAAAGGCACCTTCCAAGGGTGCCTGCACGAGGAATGTGAAGCTTGAAAATGCTGTCATACCCTCATGTTCTTGAAGCCCTGCAATATTACCAAGTAGAACGGGGTGAGAGGAAATCTTAATAGATCATGAACCTTGGCTTATTAATTTGAATTTTTAACACCACATCTCCTACATTTTCTGGGTTTTACGTGCTATGCCAATATATCGCTAGAAGACAGTAATGGAACACACCCAGGCATACCCCAAAGCACTAACCACAAGCATTATTTTCTGTGAAATTAGAAGCATACTTAAGTAGCAGGGGCAAAAGCGTTCCAGGGAGATACTTATAATGCAATCAAATTTACCACCTTCAAGCACTCTGGCATGAATTCCAGAAGCTATTATGCTCAATAAGAATCAGACCAGGAGAAAATTTCTTTGCATACAATTTAAATACAGCCTGAGAATCAAAACCAAAATGTCAGTATTGTTCCTTTTGTTCCTTATGGGCAACAACCTACACCATATAATTGCCCCATACCATTTTGTGTGATGAGTAGGCTGTAGAACACAGAGCCCTGGCCTAAGCTTACAGTGGAATTGGAAGGAGTTCATTATTACTTGCTTCAAATCCAAAGAGAACAGGCAGTATTAAATAAATCACCAAAACACACCTGTCTGTGCTTGAACACCAGTTTTCTCTCAGAATCAAAACAAACACAGTTCAATTCAAACAAAAGGGAAGGAATCACAACCAGCTGCATTAAATTATTTTTTTACATTACCAAATAAATGCGAAAGTCTTTTACACAATCTTTATTTTTCACAAATAGATTTTTATTTGTTCAGTTTTAGAATATTTGAGTGAATGACTCACTTTTAGGTAATCAAAGCATACTGAATTTCCTACTGTAGATCTTTGACTCCTATTTCTAAAAGATCTAAACATCTAGTTCTCAAAAAATGTGTGGCACCTATTTCTTCTTTTGCTTATGTGCACAGATGTCAAATTCTTAATTTTGAACAACTTAGTTCTCAAAGAAACACAATTTATCAAAACACACCTCCAGAATACATCTTCATTCGAAAGGTAGTTGAAACGCAGACTTTTCCAATTAGGAAAAGAATTAGACACTAATTTTTTTTTATGGCACTACAAGTCAAGAAATTTATTTCAAAGTTAGGAACTTGGCTTTCTAATGTCCAATTTATATGATTCAGTATCCTCTAATGCCAAATCACAGCCTAACAAGCCACATAGTTCTCTGAAACAAATTGCAGGTTCTCCTTGTGAAGCCACTACAACTTCTATAAAAATTGTTAATTTGGTTCATATCTGGGATGCCTGCCTAAAAAAAGATGAAGGAAAGACAAGTTCAAGTGACCCATTCAGATGATATTTAATTCCAAAAACTTCTGTACAAGTAACTGGCTTTGGGTTTGAGAGCTGCCAAGAGCTGTCTGCGAGCCAGCGTGCACCTTGGAAGCAAAGGAGGCCAAGAACATCCTGGGCTGTGTGAGGAAAAGTATTGCCAACAGATCCAGAGGAGAGATCCTTTCTGCTCTGCACTGGTGGGGCTACAGATGGAGTGCTGGGATCAGTTCCAGGCTTCCCAGTGCAGGACTCACAGAGATACAGGAGAGAGTCCAGTGAAGGGCCACCAAGGTAATTAAGGGTCTAAAGCATCTCCCTTATGACAAAAAGCTGAGAGACTTGGGACTTTTTAGCCTGGTGAATACTCTGGGTGCACTTAATTAATATATATAAACGCCTGAAGTGGGAGTGAAAAGGGAACAGAGCCAGACTCTTCTCAGTGGTGCCCAGAGAAAGGACAAGAGGTAATGGGCTCAAGAAAGAAATACAGGAAATTCTATTTAAATATAAGAAAAATAAAACCCAAAAACAGATTTTACTTTGAAGATGTCAAACACTGGGACACGTTGCCCAAAGGAGCCATGGAGTCTTTGCTTTTGGAGATATTAAAAAAATTGACATAACCCTTAGCAACACACTCTGGCTGACCCTGCTTTGAGCAGGGATTTGGAGTAGACAAGTCTCCAAAGGTCCCTACCATCCTCAACCATTCTGCAGCTCTGTGAAATTAAATCTAAATCACAGAGACCAGACTTATAACTACAAGAGCATCAGATAATGAAGATCCTTTTAACGATATTGTGCGCTCCTTTTAGTGAATTATTTTGTTTTATACACAGATTTCTTAACAAATAGAGGGCTTTTTTCTACAGTGTTTCACAATTACTTCTTGTCCTTGAGTATCATTCCAATGTTATTGCATGTTAGCTCTGTCTAGGGCAATGCCCTCTTCAGCCTTGAAGCTGAAAATACTTATCACAGCTGTACCATATGACCCAACAGGCTGGGTTGTGATCAAGTGACACTACATGAAATGGGATCTAAAACAACAAATAAGAAGTTTCACACATCAGGGTGGAGACAGAAAATTAACTGCCAGGATAATTTATCTCTGGTTCTTGGAAGATAAATATCTTTTCCCTTACTGTGTTTTACACTGAATTTAGCAATACTATAAAAGATATTGAGGGAAACGTGTATCAAAAGTTTGGTGTAAGATAATTAATGTCCTTAGCATCTTCTATGTTATACTTACAAAACTTAAAATACCAGTTTTTTAAAACATCAATTGAAATGCTATGGCAAGAAGCACTAGCTTAATTTTGACCGGAAAAACTCATATTAATAATACATTTGTAGACCTCATTAGTTTTCTAGTCCTGATGACTTTCTCTTAAATAAGCACTCAGAGACAACAGTGAAGCCAGCAGTCTGATGAGCATTTCCCCTTTCCTGCCAATGTGGTTTACAGCTCTCTTGTGTGGGCTCTGATACTACCGAGGATCCACATTTCCTACATGGTGACATTAGGCCAGGCATTTGGAGTGGAATGTAAAAACCACACAGTCCCTTCTGGATTTTCAGACACCCACTGCCAGTGCTGTTGCCAAGAATTCTTTCTTGCAGAGTAACGCTAGTGAATGCTCCCTGAAAACAGGACCCTTTGTCCAACAGGTGGGAGAGTAAGCCAGCCAGGCTAAGGCCATTCCCTCTGCGGATCTGGAGCTGCTCTGGGGGCTGCACTCTTGACCAGATGTGTTCAAAGGTACCAGTGAGGGATAACCTTATGAAGTCCACTGGTTCAAGCACGAGGTCTAAATGAAACAGTATTCATACAAGAGAAAGAAAAAAAGTACATTCCTTGAAAGATAAAAGACTACAGAATAATAATAAAAAAAAAGTGCAATATTTTATTCATAGCTTATGCTCTCTTTCTTCAGTTGAGTAAATGTTGAAGTTCAGTGTAGTGTTGTCTGATACTGCCACATATCTGAGTTCTGTGTCATCACAAACATTATGTCAGAAGAGCTGATTTACTGCCAGAGTACATATCTGGTGAATGCCAGGAGATAATTTCACATTTACTTACTGTTATATTAAAGTCTCTTCCAAAATACTATCACAACTATAACATTTTTTAATGGAACTATTTACCAAAACTTCCTCTTATGAAGTAACAGGATAGAGCTAATGAATAATGTGACTTATCCAATAAATATATTTTGATGTCTGATTGGTTTTTTGGTTTCGTTACTATTTTTACAAATCCTTGATTACAAAACAACTAGAATTATATATCAGAACAGTGTGTGAGGAGGTTAATTATGCTAAGACCATATTATGGCTAAAAAAGTGACACATTTTATAGCCTTATGCTCAAGTCTTTTGTATAACAATGTCTTTTAATAATACATTTTTTAAGGATTTAAAAGCTAAAATAGCATCATTGCATATCATGCAGCCACATACAGAGAAAAACAATGTAATACTGGAGTGCTGGCAAAACTCTCAAGGGGTAACTTCTGGGTCTCCAAACCAAATTATTCTAATGCCAAAATATTTCGTGTATCTCAGATTCTGACATCTGTTTAAGAAACAGTAGCTCCTACAATGGTTTCCTGTGTCAGGAATAGGAAACAGGAAATATTTAATGCAGAAGAGGAAAGTAGGGACCTACCTCTTCAGTAATTCCTGCCTGCATAGCACAGCCATTCCATATTTTATTTCAAAGCTGGTTTTATATTTATTATTATTATTATTATATTTGCATTCTTCTCTTCTGGCTCTGTAGAAGAGTCGACACACAGCAGAGAGCTTGGTGGGGCTATGACACAAGGTTTTACAAGAATCTCCCTTTACTCAAAAGCACTAAATGGACAGAATTGAACAAATAAGAGTCTCCAACTCCCTGCTGCTCAGACCAGGGTGTACTGGTATCTCCATAGGAGCAAGACAATCCCCTCATGATGCTCAAAAATATATGTTGCAAGGCAGAATATGGAGAATTTCCTTGTATAGAAGAAAGTGCTACAGAAAGTGTGTTTAGGAAATGCTAAAAGGAGGGTGGTTGATTTTCCCTCATTTGCAAACAACCTGGAATATTCCACTGGTGGCTGGTACATATAAAATTTGTTAGCTACTTTTCAGGTAGCTCGAAGAGTACCACTTGACTTCAAAATTTATGATTGCCACTTTCTTGTTCTGTCAGTTTGTGATAAGGCCCAAGTCCATGTTTTTCTCTATAATCTATTTTGTGTAATTTGCACATGAAAGACCTACAAAGTGCCCCATACCTTTTAGGCAGGAAGAATGTGCAATGGAAGGGTATAATATATTTAATTATTTTTCAAAGAGACAGAATGTCTTAAATAACTGTAAATGCCCTGTCTTTATCTTTGGACTTCTTGAATTCCCAATCAGTTCAGCCTAACTTTAAAGAGAAAAGGAAATAAATCATAATAATGGAAAAACTTTCCATCTACTAATTACAAAACTGAATCTTGACTAATCTTCAAGTGGTTTTATCTTTGATTTAATGTCTTAATTTAATTCACTATTTCTTTAGAAAGGGATAACATTCATAACATTGTCTTTCTCAATAACACCTAATAACACTTAATATCACCATTCAGGTACCTAAGGACATGACAAATCCTGTCTCCCATGGAGATGCAGTCACTCTGCTGTGATGCTCCTCAGTAACCTGCAGTCCTGCTGCACAAGAAGGAATACCTCATTTAAACCAAAACATAAGGCAGTTGAATACAAATGAAAGCCAGGGCTGAGCAAACCTGGGTGGCAAAGAAGGAAAATAAGCCCCCAGACTAAATCCTCTCACATTTGACACAGACTGGCTCAATGGAACAGTTTACAGCATTAATTCACAGACAACTCTGTAAGTATAGTGAAGGGGATGCTAAAATGGAGAATAAGGGCAAACAAGTGGCACAGGAAAGGATTCCAGGAATTTTCTAATTGGCTTTGTCACTGAATATGGCATTTTCTACTATGATGGTCAGGCTGTGCTCATTTTGTCAGTGTTTAATGCCCCTCCCTAACCTCAGTCTTTCAGCAAAATAACAATGCATCATGCAGCCTCATAAATAAACTCCCTTGGTCACTAACATAGCACAGAGGGTTGCACTGTGGCCAATGGTAATTCCCTGGGAATTGTCCAGGGTGTGAATCCTAACTTGGGCAAAGCCCATACCATGGACTGAGCAAACAATTGATCAGCTAGGACCTTTATAAAGAATGCTTGAGCCTATGCTTCCAGTGTGTGTTTCAAAACTGTAGATGCAGCTGCTTGGTTAGAGCTCCCATCTCAGGGCAAAGCTCTCTTGCTGCCAGTGAATTGCAATTCCTACTATTGCTCACTCTCCATTCAGTTCTAGACCAGCATAGATCCCTGGGACAGGGTGACAAAACTCACCAAAAACCTTCATTTCTCTGCCTTCCTTTTCTCTCCATAACTCTCCAGCAGCGAAAACAGAAAAACAAATGGTTTCAAGAACCTGGAGATGGATTCCTTTTCTAATTTGTGGTCAGTGGAAGAAGAGGGAGCTCTGGACTCCTGGCAGGGTAGATGGGAGAAAATTGGGAACCAACCACAGAAGGTGGATGGTATTCACTGGGCAGGGGAGCTGCATGGACCTTTTGCCTAAAAAATTAGCTGAAGCAGAAAATGCATATTTTTGTTGCATTTCTCTGAGAAACTCTGAGTCCCAAAACAGCAAAATTCCACTTTCATTTAAAGGAAGGGAGAAAGTGGAAGAGGAAAGACCTGAGGGCATGGGGGGCAAGGAGAAGTGTAAATGTGTTTTTTTTTTCCTCGAAGAAAGATGATTCTTTATTAGATATTTATGTTTTCTGTGACCTCATCCAACTCAAAGTGCATTGCTTCAACACTGTCTTTGCTTTGTGTGGTTCAGTTTAGGTGGAATTTCAATTTAGGTGACTTGCAAATTCAACCAAAATTTAAAAATAAGCCAAAGTATTTTTACTGAGCGCAATAAAGAAGCAATTTCTCAATTTTTCATCAAGTTTTGCAGATGTCATCCAACTTAGAAAACATTTATAAGGATGATATATGGTTTTTTTATCCCCCAGAAAACCAGCTCCTATAATTTTTTAGTTCTTTTATTTCAAATGAAGGTGCTAGACCTTCTTCAAAAATGTTTAAAATGGTTTTTAGAATATATGAAAACAATATTTCTGTGTGTCTTATTGTTAGGAAATGGAAGAATTGATTTTGTTCAAGTGAGCATGCAGGAAATCAACTTTTGCTGTTGTTTGGTGAGTAAATTTTTATCCCCTGTGGTTATGCTTTGTCAAAATTACAGGCCTTTGAAAACAAGGTGTTATAATAGAAAATGTCAGTCATCCTTAATAATAGATTGAGTTAATAACTCTGCCTATGATGCAAAATACTGTAAAAGAGAGAAAAGAGAAAAAGAAAGAAAAACAAGATTTAAAAAATAATTTAACTTACAGATCTGAGGAACAGTTTGAAATTCACAGAGAATTTGTTTAGCCTCTGGCAAAAACTACTACTAGAAAAAAATATTATTCTTTCATCTCTGTAACACTATGAACTAAATTTTTAGCAAAATATTGGGATGTGAAATGCACTTTCAAGTCTCTCATTTTTCAGAAGAGGGGCTAAAAGAAGAGATACATGAAGACTTCATGTTTTTTACCTAGGTAACTATAACAACACTCAGTTTTTCCCAATTATTTTCCATGTTCTTGAAATAATATACAAATAATATGCAAGACATGTTAATAATTTATGGAACACAGCAATCCATAGAAACTGAAACCTATTTCCTTTCTAGAGAAGTAGAGAGAGACTTCATCTAGGAAAAAAAAATCAGATAATTTTGGAAAATATGGACTTCTCTCCAAGCCGTCTTTTCAACTGACCAGTAACCTGTGATCTCTGAAGTTCTGAATCCAGAATAGTATAATATTTTATATTGAAAAAGTGAAAAAATAACTTGCAAATCTTTTTGGAGTTTGAACTTTGTTACTCGCTGCTAGCTGAAGGTGGTCTTAGGGGATATTGCAGCCTTGCTGAAGAACCCGAAATTCAGATCCATGGACTAAATATGTACACATTGACTAAGAGAATTCCACAATTATAACATGTGCCATGAATGCACAATTATTTTTTGCAGTCTAGGAAGGTACAATTAACAGTAATCGTAAGTCTGAAGACAGGGAAAAAGCAGAAAATTTCACATGATAACAGTAACATCCAGCAAGCTGTCAATCAGAAACTGAGAATATTATCACTGTTCTTTTATTCATAAAATGAACATAGTATTGTTCAAAATTGGTTTCTATGGGCCTCGTGATGTTAGCATGGACCATTGTTTGATGTTTGATTAGTACTTTGTTTGATAAGTTTGGTATCCTGGGTAATTCAACAACTGGATTTCAGGGTGAACAACTATCTGAAAAGTGCGACATATAAATTGTATGGAATTTTGTTGAAACTGAACACACTACAAGGAAGCTAAAATTGTGAGTTAAATCTGTTGTAGTGTGGCCATGAAAATATGACTATTACAAAACAGGGATATGAAACTAGCAATGAATATGAGGAGAGGAGATAGTAATGAAAGAGGGGACAGGAAGAAAATGGGAGATATATGTAAGATTAAATAATTTCATTTGGAAAAAAATGAAACTAAATAAAAGAGAAAATGTTCTGGTATTTATAATGTCTTAAATAAGTATGAAGTGTCATCCAATTAATCTAATGATGCTACACAGTCAGCTTGTAGGTGTAAACATCAGTGCACATTTTGATGGCAGAAATCATGACTGACTGTACAAGGACAGTAAAAACAACACAAAGCCTATCTTCTTTCCATTTTGCAAATTTACAAGATGCTGAGCATGAAAGGTGAGAAGATAAATGAAAGACAACATATTTTAATATGCAACATGTTTCCCTCTGCCAAAGTAGGAGAGTAGAGTGATTAGATGATTTTTTTTTTAAAGAAGAAAAACAACAAATTCAAGATGTAGTAAAGTAAGTATAACAGCAGTGCTGGTCTGTAATGGCATTTGTACCATCATTTATCACTCAAAATATATTTGTACACTTCTGCTGCATCATTGCACCTCAGTTCAGTTGCTGCAATGTATTCATAATCACGGAGGGTGTGTGAGGGGAAGAGTGGAAAATTTAAACAAGAGCGACAATCTGAAAAAGTATTTTTTTTTCCTATTCAGTACACAGTGAAAACAAGAAATAATAAACAATAGAGAGAGAGAATAAGAAATAAGGACAGTAATAATCTTCTTATAAGTATTGTATCACAGGCAACTCACAACCCTGTCTGGCTTATCAACATGAAGACAATAGGAGACATAAGGAATTTCATGTTACACAAAAACATCAGACAGGAATTTCAGTTGTGTATCAAGCCCTATAGAATAGCTAACCTGAACTTCACATAATAAAGCAGCCAGAAGTTCCATATAAGAAAAAATTATTGTGCCCTTTGCCCTAGTTCTCACACACACTGGGTCATCAAGGGATCCTGAATACAGAACTAAGTGAAGTTATTTTCACTAATCTCAAACATAGTTTATCGCAGATGAAACCCATCTGATCTTTCTTTTTCCCACATCTGTTCTCTTGAGGCTCTGTGAAGGTAACAACTTGGATTTTGATTACAAGGTACTGCTTTATTCAAAGTTGTTGTTTACCAGTACTGTGTTCATAGGAATAATAAAAAAAAAAAAACACTTTTAGAAAATTGCATCTTTTGACTCAGGTAACTCCTACCTTCACAATTCCTCAAAATAAATAAGAATAAACTTACTCTCTCTTTGAAATCCTGTTTAGCAATTTTGATTCCTACAAATAAAACTTACCAACAGAGCCCTTAATACAAAGCAATGATTAGCAACTAGACTTTAAAGAGAAGAAAAAATTAAAAATTAAAAAAGTAGAATTTGAACTTGAAGCAAAGGCATAAGTGAGGAAGACACTGCCTTTGGAAGTATCTCCATGGTGTTACAAGTGGCTGAGCTAAATGGTGCAAAGTTATTTTTGAGTGAAGTTAGAAGACATTCTGCCTCTAATAACTTAGCTACAGAGCACAGAGACTGACAAGATCTAGGTGAATGACAATCTTTTAACTGTTTGCTAAAATGGAACATTTTTGTCCCACTTATGAAACCAGTTAGGGTTAATTCTAATTTATGGGCAAGATACTCAATCTCTCCTCAAAACACCAAAGTGTTTGTTGACTCCCTGTAATTAAACTGGAGGTAAATCCTTCTGCGTCTGTCAGTTTATCTCAGTTGTAAGGGGCCAAATTATAGCCAAGGGTTTCCGATAAGCAAAATATTCTCCTAAATTATTTGGTACTGTGAATCTGTGAATCTCCACCCTGATTGCCATCCCTAGGAGAGGATTTGGGATGAGCAGGGAATTTCCAGTCCTGATTCCAGACTTGGGCTGCTGATGGATTTGGGATAAAATTGGAAAATCCAGTCCTGGGTTGCCAATGGATTTGGGATGAGCTGGGAATTTTCAGTCCTGATTCCCAGCCCTGGGAGAAACTTTTGAATGAGAAACTTTTATCTCTCTACATGATAATTGATAAATTGCTAATTGATAAATCGATAATTTAAGTGAATGTATCTATCTCAAGACACTACAGCAAAGTCACAAATAGCAAGAAATAACAAGTTATAAAATGCCCAGATATAGTCTTGGAAAGTTTACAGCATCTTAGAATTAATTTAATTTTCCTAGATGGAAAATTTATAGTGATGATAACTTTCAGAGCCTTGTGTGACCAAAGAACACCAGGTGCTTTCTGTGAAGGTTGTGCTGTGGGTGTTATGTTTCCCAGGCTACCATTTCCATAGTCAGAAACAGATTGTATATCAGGAAAAGGCATGAGGAGTGGATGGTTTCCTTGCATATCAACACACACATTTCTCATGGGATACTTAATTCAATAGATTTTAATATGTCTCTAAAGAGAAAACAGTTCTGATGGATGAAGCCTGTCTGTGTGAGAAATAGAAACATGCACATGATTTAATGAAAGACACACTAAACCTATAAAACAAAGTTTATCTGGTGATGTAAGTGCTCACTTGCCATGACAGATACTGGGATCATCCTGAAATGGAGGCTTGGTCACTGCTGACCTCAGTTCCTGAGTCAGCTGCACAATGAGGGTTCATCACTCCTACTCTCACCTGCTCATTCTTAGAAAAGTAGGTGACAATATTTACTATACTTCCTGTGATTTTTAAAGGTAGGAAACATGGTAGCTGAATATCTATGCAGCTCATCAATAGAGATTCATCAAAGTGGGTTTCAATGGGATGTTGTCAGTATCAACATTCTCAAGGAGGTTTTTAGATCTGGTCATGATTCCATCCAATTTACACTACAGTTAAAATAATGGCAACAAACAAATACAAATTTTGTATTTTTATACAATGCCCTTATAAATCAATAATCCTTCAATTAATAAACACACTGGTATATTCAAATGTAGACTCTGCTCACAACCTAAAAAGGCAATTTTTGTTGGAAATGATACCAATATGAGTAAAATGCAGCAACACTATTTTTGATATCAGTGAATATTTTATCTGTTCTTAATTTTATACAATAAAAATGTTTTCCAAACTTCCCAATAACAATGAGAATTTATCTTGTAAGAGGGGAAGAATCAATGTGTCCTTTATTAAAAATTGTAAGAGCATTTATGCAAGAAAAAATTAAGATATGATGTTTTCTTACTCATTAATGGCATTGTGGAGTTATGATCTATCCTAACTGAAAAGGATCTTTTGTGATTTATATTGAATTAGAACTTGTGTGATACTATGGTTCTCCAGCAATATAAAGAACAATATTTAAAACTCTTTGAACATTTAATAAAGCTTTACATTCTAGAAAGTATTAAGTAATTTATCAAGCAAAAAGATGTTTTTTAAAAGTGAAAGAGAAAATCTGGCTTGGATAAAATATTACACACTGAAGGTACAATGTTTAAATAAGGGTATTAAGGAAGCTTCTTTTTTAGTTTTATTGTGTCAATCTGATGGAAGTTGTATGTCAGACCACAGAACAGCATAAGTGTAACTCAAACTGAATTTCTTACTTGTGGGAATAAATTACATCCATGTGATTCAGTTAAAGAAGAACAAAATTTTTTTTCTGCTGGGTTTTGACCTCATCTCATACAACTCCCCAGAGAAACTGAAGGAAAGGGTGTGAGTGTCATCTACTCTTTTGTTCAGGTCACATATCCCAGGACCCCTCCATGTGCACAGTCACTTTAAAGATTTCCAGTTATGCTTACTTTCACCACAGCTGGATTTTATTCTTATATTCTTGGAAACAGAGAAATGGATGATATGGCTTCCACTCTACCATCAGCCACATGAAGCTAGGCAGCAAATAAAATTGTCAGATTGCTCAGGTTCACAGCTATAGCTGGAAATCTGGGTTCCAAATGCCCCTTCCATTCTCTTGACAGCTGTTTCCACAACCTGCTCATTTCCCTGAAGTGAATTAATGGCTTCCTTTCCTAGAGCAGCAGCAGTGATGACAGATTTGGCCAGCCAGATTTCCCACAAATTGGCCAAACCCTCTCACCACCTATGGTTACAGTCCAGGCCAGGGAAGATGCACTATGTGCAATGAAGAAGCAGACTCAGAGTGCCTTTCTGGACTATTGCTTCACACTTTGCAAAATTGCCTTCTACTGCCGTATCTTGAAAACCAGACAGCAAAGTTTTATATCAATTGCTGAAATAATTTTACTTCTGTTGGCAATAATTAGTTTTAAAATTGAGTAGGTGATGGATGTTAAAATATAATACTAAGTCAAAGAATAAATAGCTCAATCAATATTTATCTTTAACAGTAGTCTTTGTTCCACATAATTTCTAAAGTTCCTTTAATCAGCCTCTGATTTATAAGTCAAGAAGAAAAAAAAATATACCTTATCAGCTTGCACTTTTATTTCATTGCAAGCTTATTTTTGGTCACCTTAGAACATATCTTTCAGATCTATTCACACTTAAATAGCTTCACTGAATTCAGGTAGTCCTTTCTGATTTACACCCATGTAGTGGAGCACAAGATCAGGCAGCTGTTCTTTCCCAAGGGACTGGAATTAACATTCAAACTTCAGGGAGGGTCCATTGCAAGGCAAGTAAAGACCTTGCAATGTCTTGATGTTAATGTGTTGTATCCCATCCATGCTAATCCTGCCAGGACAGAGTCTCAGCTGCTGCAAACAATTGTACCGCCAAATTTCACCTGAGTTATAATATTCTCACTAGCTAAAAATCCAGCTAATCGTTTTATAGTGCATTTTGCAGCACATCAGAAGGAGAATAATAAATTCTTTATGGAATTAAATGGGGAAAAATACATTAATGGGGCATTATGTCTGTGATGTTATGCACACAAAAGACAACATATTTAAAATTATATTCCCCCAAGCAATTTTAACTCAGCTGCTTTGTATAAGTGAATTAAAGCATCAAAACTAATATCATGTGCTGAAAACCAGAATGCAACATGTGCCAAGGGATTGAGATATCACCACAGTGGGAACTGTAGCTATTAATTTGATTATTTTAGTGAAAATAAAACTAACTTCTGGCATTGTTTTTCTCTATTTATCTATTATTTTACCTTTTTATTTTTACTACAATTATTCCCACCCAACCTCCTACACTAGGTAAAAAATTATACAATATGAATATAGATGATAATTCACAAATCAGCAAGATGTCAAATACTGAAATACAGTCCTAGGTAGAAAAGCCAATGTTGTATAGTCCTCTTCCAGTCAAGGTCTTATGAACAGCAGAATTTAATTCTGAAATACCAGTATTAATTATTTTGTTTCTAAATCTTTATCAGACCCTAGACAGCCAATGAAGGGGAAATTCTCTGCCAGACTAAAAGCAACTAGAAACCAATCTTTACAGTTATCAGAAAATATTTGTTGTGCAGAATAGGTTATGCTAATTCTCTAGTCCTGTTTCCACTGAAGAATGTATGAAGATGTTTATGAGTCAACAGGATATAAGGTTATGTGGTTGCCATTTATGTTGAAGAAAATGTCAGCAAAATTTTTGTTTTTATTGTGAAAAACCATAAACATGGAAGCTTATAAAGAACTATTGATTTGTGGTCTGCATGCAGAATAAACTCTCACAGAATCAGAACTCTATAGCCTTTCAGATATCATTCATCCACAGTTGCTTTCAGCAAAGATAAACAACCTCTTATAAGTTAAAAAAGAATTGATTTAGTTAGGTAAAGTGATGGATGATGTAGGACTAAAGGGTAGCTAATTATTAACTATAACATTAAACAAGTAGTTAACAAAGATTCATCTTCAAGACAGGTTAAAACAAGCACAGTTAGCTCATTAGATTACTATATTTTTTGTGCCTGAATAATAGAAATTATGCAAAATTCTCATTAATGAGGATGCTATTTCCTCTCTGCATGAATATTTTGGCTTTTTTTTGTTTGAACATCATGTTTGAAATGCACCAAAAAGATTATGATCAGATGAATCTTAATTGGACAAGAAACTAAAACTTAAACATGAATTCCTAATTATTTTCTTTTTTAAGAGAACCTTTTCTATGTTGTTCTGCAAGATTGTGATGTTTTACTATAATCACTCTTTCTTCATGTTGATGACATATTTATTTGGTGTTTGACATTTTTTTGTTAAATGTTAAGCATGGAAATCCAAATATTACCACAATCTCTCTATAGTACATTGAAATGAATGCTTTGCATCTGGAACAAAATGTAGCTCTGATTATGTGTTGTCTTCTGAAATTATGCATTTTTAAAAATAAATTTGGTTTAAAAATATAATTCCAATACTATTTCTACAAAACACTAAATATATAAAAGCAGATCTCTAGGAAAACCATCTAGATATGTAAATGTTTTAGATAAAAAGTAATGTCTTCTTTTAAAAGATAAATAATTTTAACAGTTTAGTTCTATTAACAGGAAGGAACAATTGCAACAATTTTTCTCTGTGTAAAAATGCAAACATAAAACTATGAGCACAGCATATTTCTGTGATGCTGAGCTCTCTGGATGTTCACAGAAGCCATTTTCTACAGTTTCCTTCTGCGTTGATGTATTACAATACATTTAACCAGTATTCCAGATCCTTGCACACAGTATTTGTCCTTTTCTTCACTGTAAATTTTCAAATCAACTGATGCAGACTAATTTTCTTCCTTCTTTTTAAGCAACTTCTAGACAATTATCATGCCTGAATTCCAAAACTCTAGGAAATGGCTCCTATCAGACAACTCTTTATTGAACAGGTTTTAATTAACTATATTTTAAGGTTAAATAAAACTATATACAGAAAGGAATTTCTCAACAGACTTGAAATCTGGATAATTCAATTTCTTTCTTGGCTATATGGGTGATCTCCAGCTATGCTTCAAATCTATTCTTGGAATTGCCCTCATTTAAGACTCTCCTAATTTCAGTCTTAATCTCCAGGTCAAGCTGAGAAATATCAGTTGAGAAGAACAAGCATGAATAAATCACATGTGTGTCAGTACACCTGCTGTGTACAGCACTTGGCACAGCTAAAATCTCCCAAAAGTCTACGTTCTGCTTGTGTGGCTAGCAAGTCATCCAAACAGCGATTTCAGACATTACTGAAATGAAAATAATGACTTGTAAGGTAAATCTGTATCCACCATATTTAATATCTGTTATCAGAACAGTTAGAACAAGAACAGTTGCATCACATCATGCCATTTTACAGAGATAATGTCTTCTACTCCCCTTTACCTAGTCCAGTGAGAGACAATAGTTTCAATCTTGCACGTCAGGAAAGAGTTCTGTGCACCTGAGTCAGAGAACCCAGGGAAATGCATCAATCATCCATAGGACTGAAAAGGCCATAAGAATGTTCATAGAGGGAAAAGCAAAGCCCCCTTAGTGTTCTCTGGCCAACAGACAAAGCCAATGAAAGGGATCCAATCTTAATAGCACTTATCAGTTCGTGCACTTCTCAAATCTGAATTCAACTTTCACAGCACATCAATTTATGTGTTTCTGTTCTTTGAATCTCAGCTAGTTTTCACCATCCAGGTTATTCCCTGGCAAGCATATCATCTTGTCTACATATTCTGCAAAACAATTACTTTTTTTGTTTGTTCCAGATATAAGAACTCTTGTTCCCTATTTACCGTCCCCATGCCTCTCACAATTCTGTAGGATTCTGCACCACACAAAACACATTCTTCCTTTTCTTGTACCTTAAAAAAGATTTCCTTGAATCTTAAAGAAAGTTCCTACCATACTTTTGACTACCTTGATAATCTTGTGCATTTTTTAAATGAAGGACACACACAGCACAAACCATTCAGGATAAGCACCACTACTGTACATATTCTGTGCATTATATTTTATTTTATTTTTTTGCCTTAATAATTTTTATATGTTTTCAATTACTAGCAATTGAGCTAAAGTTTTAATATTAAAAAACTAGAATCTCAATCCTGTATTGTAGCACTTGTAGCTAAATGTTCAGTTCAAAGCTCATCTCTATGCTAATAGGTTGTTTCCCTCAGTGTCTAACATATTTATTTGATACTATACCACTCAGTCAGCATTGGAATGTCCTTCTGCAGTTCTTCAAAGTCAGCTTCTGTTTTTCTAAACAACTAAACAACTTGACAATCATAATAACTGTTTATCAGCACCCAATATTGTTAACACATCAAAGATCCCTTCAAAGTGCCTTCCCATTATGGTAAGAGCTGCATATTTCCACTCTTTGTTTCCTATCATGTAAATATTATTCATGGAAATACCATCTTTTCTTTCTCACAAGGTCTTTATTAAGAGATTTCAGTAATGGTGTTACCTTGGAGAAAACTGGGTATGTAATCTGCATGTCCCTTAATTATGCTCATTGATTCATTCATTCATTCCAAGAAGTCCACAGATCCATAACAAACAACCTTCCATTACAAAACTGGTTTTAACACTTTTCCTTCATCCACATGCCCCATAAAACTGTTCTGGCTAATTGATTTGGTGCAGATTATCCTGTCTACAGTAGTTTGAATTCTCTCAGGTAAAGGTTTGGGAAATTCACATCATAACTGTCAGCTTCTGAATCACTGGTACTGAGTTAAACTTATGCAAGAGTTTACATAATATGATCTATAATTCATCTAATTCATACTTTAGTTCCATTAGATATCTTCATACCTTCCTAGCTCAGTTTATTTTTTTCATTTGTTGTATAATGATTTTACTGACATTTGCACATTAGACAAATCTCCAAATTCACTCTGCATTAAAACAAGGTCCATCCTATGCTGTTTTCCCTCTCCAACCCATTGAATGCAGGTGTAAAAATTAGTTTTTTCTGACAGGGATTTATCTTTTCAAACTGCACTTTATATATATTGATCTTGTTTGCCCTAAATATTCTCTGCCTTCCCCTTATATCATTGTACGTGATTTTTTTTTTAATGGTTTTAAGCATGCTACATAATTTTCTACAAACTTGTTTTGACAGTCTTGCTACTGATTTAGCTTAATCTGTTTTAGTTTTTATTTTATATTCCTTTTTTTCCCTACGATTTTGATACCCTGCCATTTAACTGTGAGGGAAATTGGGGATTTTTTTACTCCTTCATTTTCTTTTTAAGAAATTCCTATTCTTAGCCATCATTTTTATTGATTCTCAATCTTTTTTTTAAATAGTGAAAAATTATTTAATTACTAAAATACTAAAATAATTTAATAATAAATCATTTTTGCACAACCATTTACATGTAATATGCAAATATACACCCGCCTAGCTGTTCCTTCTTTTTTAACATAATGCCCTTCTTAAAACTAGGCATTATCACAGTGGGGGTTGGTCTCTGCTCATCTTTCTGGAATGTACGTACCCTGTGGCCACTGATTTATAGTATTTTGTTAATAGAAAAATTTGGAACCAAAGCATAAGCACTGTTCGGAATAAATTCTCCCTTTGTGGGATACTAAGAGTTGTTCCACTGTCTGTTCATTTACAGGGTTAAAGAGTTTTGTGGTTTGATTTTTATAGAGTGTGTTTCTTAAGAGCAGCATTTGAATCATAACTTATGAAGATGACTGGTATTTGATTACATTCTGGGGTTTGGGGTTTTTTTCCCCCCAGATAGAACAGGGATGTTTTTTCTAAATATGTTAGGGAGAGTATCTGTCAAAGCCTTCACTTTGGCTGTTTCTTTTTTCATTATATTCTGTAAATTGCAAGAGAACAGGCTGAGGGGAAATTCTTAACTTCTACCCATTAAAAATAATTTTTCTAAGAGTTTATTGTTTAAACACACTAGGAAACTACTTCTCCTGACATTTATTGTGTTATTTGATAAATTTTTGTGAGTACCATTGAAATAATTCATTATTACTGCTCTATTAGTTTTCACTCTTTTAAATGTCTCACAGCACTCTATTCTCCATTTGCTCTGATGATGAGGTCAGCAGTACAGATCTATTACATTTTCTATCCTCTCCTGAAGGTTTAGTTCCACATGTCCACTTTTATTACCATATCCTTTCCCTGAGGAACAGTTTAGGGCTAGATCACAACGTATGATTGATTCTTTTCTTTCAGCTATATTTTGTTAATATGTATTTCAATAGACAAATTTTCTCATTTAGCCAGCCTTCCTTTTATAAATTTCCCTTTGGTGTTTGTACACACAACTCCTGCTGCACTAAATTTGGCTCCCATTACTCACAATCACTCACTTGGCAGCTTAACTATTTCTCTGGATTTTACATGGACATGCTGTATCTTATTTCTTTTTCTCTCTCTGCTTTGGAAATAGAAGTGAAAAGTATATCCTGATTAATTGTATTCAGAATAGAATTAATCAGTGTTGGAAACTCTTGAAGACCTTCTTTGCAGTTCTTTTCCAAAGTAGAAGCAGTACAGGGTTTAGCAGACTGTGAACTAATGTGTAAAACAGCAGCTACGTGCCTAAGTAAGAGATTAGTTTGCTTCACCAAACCCAGAACAACATTTTTGCTCCTCAGTGTTCATTTCCAGGTATTTCCAGTAAGAGGAACTATAACATTTTAGAGGAAATTAGTGCTCCAAAATGAAATCAATTTCCAATTAGGTCCATGTAAATTTGTAAATACTACCAAAATTTTTTTCAAACTCTCCAACAGAACAGCAGTTCTTTCTGGAAGATTGAGAGCACATCTCAGAGCATTTAAAAGCAAGGAATTTTCTATATCATTTTCTATGGCATAATCCCAAATGTTATTATGCCTTGTTAGGTTCCTAAAACTTCATTATCATAGTTCTACAGAGTCTAATTCCCTTTTTACCTCTGTACTGATCACACATTTATTCGTATTCATTTTCTATTTTTTAAAGCTGAAAACTATTATCATCTTCTACATTTATTGTTCTCCTTTCACTTTACAATTATTGCTTTATTCTGGTATCTGGCTTATTTTCTTCATTCCCTTTTACCTTTTGTGAATGCATTTCGTGGGGTTTTAACTGGTATAACACACCTCAAAATTCAATTTCTTTTATTTCTCTTGCTCAGCAACACCTGCTTCTTTTTACAATATTTTAGTGTTCAGAAATACAGCTGATTGACAGGCTTGGAAGCAGAAGTCCCATTTGTATGTTTACTGGATTTGAGAAAGCTGAAGCAGTAAAAGATTCTATCAAGGAATCCCAGTTTCCTTGGAAAGGCCACTGATGAGGTATTTAGCCCAAATTCTCTCCTCTAAGTCTTCTCAGGATGTTGCTAGTTGTAAAGGGATTTTGTTTTTTAAATGGATCACAGCCCACTGGACTTAGATAAATTGGCAATTTCTGCCTTAGGAACACAGAAGTTCTTTCTCAGGCCAGAAAACATCTATCAATTGCCTGGTTACAACTCCTGTGCTCCTTTATAAATCCAAAGTACCTGTTCACCATCTTCAACAACACAGAGCTTCATGGTATGTTCCAGTGAAACTTTGTGAGGTGAGAAAATGCTTCCATTGCCATTTACAGACAGCTAAATCAGGTAAAAGAGATTAAAAATGAAACTTTATATAATATTCAGAAATTAGAGTTTACCCAGCTAGACACCTTTCTTTGATGATCTAGGGTTAAATGAGATGCTCAAATGCACACAAACCAGCTACCAAACAAAACAAAGTATTTAACCAACTCTGTCCACCATTATCTCAGGCCTTAAATTACTAAAACTTTTTTAATTTTATTTTTTTCATGTAGGTCCAAGTCACTGAGATAAATTGTGCCCTTACGTGAAGAAGGGAACATCATTAGAAACCATCTCTAAAGCAGCTTTCTAAAACCACTGTTTTGTTTTACTTAGAGAACTCTTAAATATTTGGTCAACTTCATAAAAGTTGTCAAAGTTCATGACATTTTAATTACCACAGTTTCCCTCATATTAAAATAATTGTTGTCTTCAACTTTTGTCTTGAAATATGTAGCATTCATGTAACTCATAACTCTAGTTCCTTGATATTCCATGTCCAGCGGCTTAACATGGAGACTGGTATTTTAAAATTGTTAAAGAATGCTGTAGTCAATTTGCAAAGAAGAATCAATCATATCCATGTAACTTTATGTTTTCAAAGCACAGCTCACTCAGATACAAAGAAATTCTCAGCTTTTCCAATGACTGGATTAGTATATCACTATCTTGGCCATTTAAGAATGACATAAAGGATGTGAATATGGTGGTTACAGATGAAACAATGGAAAGTGCACTTTGTGTGACAACAAACATGAAAAAATAGCAATGATTCTCTGTATGAATAACATCATGTTGTCCCTTCAGATCCCGAATTGCATCGGTAAGGCTCTTCTGAATACCTTTGTATTTAAAACTTTTTTCAAACCATCAATCACTGATCAATTTTGCTAAGAGCAACAAGAAACAACCTTCTTATTAGGAGCCAGTAACCCGTGGCTAAATTAAATGAGACATAGCCACCCGGGTCAGCTGCTATTAATTAACATATCGCCTTTTAATTTTGAGAGATGTCTTCTTGTTAATGTGCTGAGCATGACATGAACAATAAAAGTCCTAAGATAGTGTCAATGTATGAAATGTTTCTTTCTCAGATAATAATAAAAAAGTCTTTTGACTGTTTTACCTATTCTAGTATTTAAATTATGTGAAAGCTGAACATTTCATAGGGTACACTTGTAACAGAAGAGATGAAATTGAGTCCAGCTATCCACATCTTCACTGTCCAATTGATGCCTTTTTCCCACAAGCTCATAATCATCATCCTTTCATTGTGAATATCAGTAACTCTGGAGCACAAAGCACAGTGTGTAGCTTTCTGACGTGCTATGGGAACTAAGTATCTATAAGCACTCTTACTATTTCTGAGTCAAAAATCAAGAATATAGTAGAATTAAATAGAATATAGTGTGAATTAAATATAAAGTGTTCCTCACAGCGCTGTTATTTTTTGTCTTCTTCTAAGCTGACTATCCAACTGAAAAAATACGAGTTTTAAAATCATGTAGTGCAACTTCTGATTAGAGTAATTTCAATTCACTGTTCACTATCTAGAGATTTAAATTTGAGCTGAAAATCGGCATTCTTTTACAGTCAGTGGAAACCAGCATATTTATTCACAATTCATTTACTTTATTTTAAATTTCTGTTTGAGAATGAGATGAATGTTTAAATTGAATAGGTTTTTTGTCCATATTTGCTAAGATTAATCCTCTGCTTTATATACAAAAAACCTGATTGTTTCTACAAGTGGTGTGGAGGGAGGGCCATGCAGGAGCTGGATAGAGAGCACCAGAGTGTGACTTTAGCGACACTGAAGTGATCACAAGCTGGTTGTAGCACCTGCCCATGACAAGAACTTCATTAGCAAGTAAAAATTCTTTGGCATATTTTAAAGCCACAGTTCTTCATAGCTGCATCTGCCCAGAGATATCCCTTTCCTACAGATCTTTGTTTTCAAGTAACTGACAAGAAGAAATTCAAATCTTTAACAAAATACATACAACAGTCTTTCATCAGTTTATGTGCATTTGAATCTTCTGTGACTTGTAAAAGACAATTTAGAGTAATGCACAGAAATTTAGGGAAACACACTTTTTAATATATTTTTTTTTGTGCTGCCACTAACATACCAGTAACTGCTGATTATTGCCACATTTAAAACAAGATTTGTCAGTGATACTACTTCAACACTGGCAAATGCATAGCTTCTAATGCACTAAATGCCACTTGAATATTTATTGGCATTATAGAACCATCTGCTTTCAGCTTTTCCAGACTAAAACATAATTTCTCCTCACTGGAATGCTCTCATTTTGCCTACACAAGAAAATCCATGCAAGCCAACTAACAGAGATAACAGAAACAAAGCTGAATTCAAAGAAAAAAAAAAAAAAAACAGTTGAATTTTTTTTTCCATTTAGCATTAAGAACCACTTTCAGCTACAGACTCCTTATGCTGGGATACTGAGGTAAAAGGAAGAATACTGTTATGAGTTTGAGGGAGGAGCAGAAGGGGGACTGAAGCTGCAGCTTAATTCCCTTCCAATAAAAAACCTTCAGGAGGATTCTTTTGTTGAATCATCCTCACTGATGCCACTAATTACTGGCGGAGTGCTCCTGTGATTTTGAGTCACCTCTGCAAATCTCTTTGCTGATGTATTTTTTGTTTTTCTCCACAGCTGTGTGGTGTTAATACACAACAAAGGACAAGGAACTGCAGAGTTAGGATTCAGGCTCTCAGACAAGTTTCCTGAGCTCTGAGTTAGAATCTTGAATCTTGCTCTTTATTTGTTCTCCTTCACTTTCATGACTTGCATGTTTTTCTGCAAAGTAGTGCAGACTCAAAGGATAAGTATAGTGAAAGACCCTATAGTTCTAACATGGACCAAAGAAATAAAAGACTAGTGAACAGTTTCTCCATAGATAAATTTCCCAGGTGAGGACAGCCTGCAAATTTGTTCTGGATGGGCTCTCAAACAGCCAGACTAGGTCAAAAAAAGGTAGATAAGACCATCAATACCTGTTGTCATAGAAAAATGCATAAAATTAATTCAATTACTTTTACCAGAAGAGATCTTTATTCTTTGGCTCCCAAGTCAATGGCAGCATTTCACTTATGGTGTTATTCAGAGGGGAGAGAAATTGAAGATAATGGCATCCAAAGGTAATAGCAATATTTTGGTACAGTGTTCTAGCTTTCTAAATCACCTTTGGAGAGCATTTTTCTCACCGTGAACAGGACAAAAAGCTTACCATTTTCAGTCAGTAGAGATTGCCCTGTCAAAGTGACTGTTGACTGTCTTAACCTGAAGCTCACCCTTAGAAATAAAATCTTAGACTATCCATATGAATTCAAACAAGATTAAAATTACACTATCCAAATACCAGGAAGAGCAAACAGAGATCTAACTAGAGTACAGTAATTTCATGACCATAAGGCACACTGGATTATAAGGTGCACCTCTGGGAGTCAGCAAATTTTGCAACTTTGTACATTATATAAGGTGCACCGGACTATAAGGCGCACTTTTATTTTGCCGCGAAGATCCGTGCCACGTGCAACGAAGTAACTAATTAGTAACGGAATCCCACAGTCGCCGAGTTTACTGGCAGGTGCTCAATTTGGAAACATTTTTCACAGATTGGTGTAGCCTTTAAACACAACCCCAAGCGCCCTCCCTGTGTGCGGGCCCCAGCACTCCCGCCTGCCCCTGGCAAGGCGCGGCTCAGAGCGGTCACAGCTCACAGCGATTCGGGGCGGCTTGGGGCTACCACGGTTCGGGGTAGCTTGGGGCTGCCGTGGCTCGCGGTGGTTCGGGGCTGCTGTGGCACAGCTGTGGCACGCACTTCTGGGTTGGCTCGGGGTGGCTGTGGCTCCTGGCTTCTGCAGCAGCCCGCTCCCTCCCTCCCCACGTCGCCCTGGCGCTCCAGCAGCCCCATGCAGCTCCAGGAGCCCTGAACCCCCCTGGCGCTCCAGCAGCCACGTGCCACTCTGGGAGCCTCACACCCCTCCGGGCTTTTCCCCCATGCTGGCGCAGCAGCGATGCCGGCGGGCTCACCTCCCACCAGTGCTGCCCCGATGCCGGTAGGCTCACCCCCCTCCGCCACTGCCCCAATGT
>PYHW01009698.1:1806111-1835057 GCA_013186435.1 Turdus rufiventris
CAATGCTGCTAGGTTTCCACCCCCCACCCAGGCTGCGCTGCTGGGCTTTCCCCCCCACACCTGGGCTGCTCAGCCGCCGCCAGCTTTCCCCCCGCTCCAGCACTGCCCCGATGCCACCGGGCTTGCCCCACACCGGTGCTGCCCTGATGCCACCAGGCTCATCCCGCGCTGGTGCTACCCCGATGCCGCCACCGGGTGGGCTCTGCTCGGCTCGGGACTGTTGCGGGCTCGCACTTCCGGGTTGGCAATTTTCCCTACTTTGTCCATATATAAGGGGCACTGGACTATAAGGTGTACTTCCAGGTTTGGACCAAAATTTTAGTCAAAAGAATGCGACTTATAGTTGTGAAATTACAGTACTCATTGACTTCTATTGCAGTTCTGTACGCGAGGGCCCTGAGCACTCAAGGTTTGACTGCCTAGGCTCGGGGTCAGGCTCAGCGGTGCAGCCAGACAGCCTTGAATCAGAGAGATGTGTAGACAAATTGTGTGAGAAAATGCTCTGACAAGCAAGGTCCTGTGCCCTCAGCAGGAGCTGCACTTAAACTCAGCCCCTTGCTTTGCTCCTGCTGTCATGGCCATGCCTGGCTGTGCACCTCTCTGACCTAAACTGGACCTCAGATTAGTTCTTGACTGTCTGGCTTGATGTCCTGGCTTGGCCACTCTGGATGAGTCCAAAGATCTCAGGATGAGCCTGAATACTGTAACCAGATCCGCTTGCTTTTCTTGCTCAGGTACAGTGGAACTGTACCTTGTGTGACCTTAAGGCTCCTGCCCTTTCTGCTCATCTTCCCTTACAGAGTAGCTATGGCACATGGACAGTTCATGTGCCATTACTTCTTTCTCTGTCACTAAAAGCAGAAGTCAGGTCATACCATTAAAACTGCTGACACTCAGCAACGATTTTCTGCAATGCATTGTGCCTGTGGCTAATGATAGAGCTCAGGAAAAGTCCTTAGCAAGTGTGGAGCACATTACCACCCTTCTCAGCACAATGAACCATAACAAAAATTGTTTCCTTTAATCTTACTTCTATTACTACCTGAAGACTTCAGTCCAGTTTGCAACCATTTGTGCTTGGAAAATACAGGTATCTCAGCAACAACACTCTCATCTCCCTGTGACACAGTAAAAACTTCTTTCTTTGGGATAGAAGAGATGCCCAAACATTGAATTAGAGCTCTGATTCGGAGAGGAAATTTAAACAGATATAACCTCAGGCATGTCTGCTGCCTCTAAAAGTCAGATGGACTACTGGAATGGTTGAAAGTTATGCATAAAATTGAGCACCTTTTTAATCATGAACAAAATAGAAAAGATAAAGTATTCATATTTGAGTTTACTCAGCTGTGGAATGAGCTGCCTGAAGAGATTCGACAATCTAAAATCTGACAGCTTTTAGAGTGCTCCACTACCTCCTTTTTTAAGTTACTTTTATAGCACTTGAATGGCAACAGAAGAAAGATAAATTGTCAGAGGCAAAGAAAGGAAAAGGAGAAAAAAACCTGTTAAATAGACTTAGCTGTTAAATAGCTATTATAGTAATAGCAATTGAAAAATAGAAAACTGATAAATAGTAATAGGAAAGAAAGAATTTCTATTTGATGATGCTGCTTTCAGCTGTTAATAATTTGAAGAAACAGCCAGATTCAGCCTGCATTTTATGAAGTCCCTATAGAAAATGTTGGTACACAATATCCTGATAAGTTGCTGTTTCTAAGATGAGTGAATGGCAAGGTTGCAGTGATTAAAAGAAAAACATAAATCTCCTAATTTCAAACCCTTTTTAATAATTAAAATGTTTTCTATCAAAGCAGGAATTAATATTTTCCAATTTAATTTATATATTAGCCTGTAGATAACCAAGGAAAACAATTATAGCATATGACTCAGGTAAATTTGTGTTTAGGTTAGTACTCAGCATAAGACATATTACAGTAAATCTGCCTTTGTAATTTCATTATTGCCACAAACAAGACAGTAAAAGGGAACAGTACAAAATTATTTACAGAACCACTAAGAAATAAAACACTTTAATGTGTTCTGGACACAAATACATGTAAGTAGCAAGCTGTCCTATGCCGAATTCTTCCAATCAGCTCTGTCAGAACCTTAGTAACCTGCAACTAATTCCAAATTACTAAGTATCTGCCCTTACCTCTCTCAAAATTACAGCTGCTGTTGATTCCCTTACTGGAACATCAAAATGCTGCACAGCACAACCACAGAGATTTGTCAAGTGTTGCACAGAGGGAACTTGAGACGGCCAGTATATCACATTGTTTCCCTTATACTCAGGCCTGTATTCACTCACAGTACTGAGCTGTGACCTCTCTTGTGGTTCTGATCCTGCCAGATCACAGCACAGCATTTCCCTCACTGTGAGTGAGAAATCTAGCAGGTTTGTCAGTGTGCCTAGGAACTATGGAACAAAGGTAAGAGTGCTAACAGTAAACCAAATATAGACTTTGGAAGACAGTGAAGAATTTTCTGTAAGCCGGAAATCTTAAGAGACAAGCACCACAAAAATCATAGAGTAATAATAGAAAGGATTGGGTTGGGAGGGACCTTAAAGATCATCCTTAAAGATCATCTAATCCCAACCCCTCAGCTGTGGGCAGGGACATCTTCCACTAGATCAGGTTGCTCAAGCCCCATCTAAACTGGCCTTGAATACTGTGGGACACCCTCAGCTTCTTTGAACAACCTGTTACAGTGCCCTACTGAGTAAAGACCTTCTTCCTAACATCTAATCTAAATCTCTCCTCTTTTAGTTTAAAACCATTTTCCCTTTCCTTTTCACTATCTATCCACATAAAAAATTGCTGTCCCTCCTTATTACTAGTTCCCTTTGAGTACTTGAAGGCTACAATGAGATGTCACCTTCTCTTCTCTAGGCTGAACAACCCCAACTATCTCTGTCTTCATGAGGGAGGCATTCCAGCCCTTGGATGATCTTTGTGGCCCTACTTTGGAGACTCTAAGCAGGACCAGATCTTTCTTGTGCTGACGGCCCCAGAGGTGGTTGCGGCATTCCATGTGGGGTCTCACAAGAGCAGAGTAGAGGCAGAGCCTTCACCTCCCAAATCATATATGACACTCAGAAAAAAGAGCTTTCAAGAGCTGAGCATCTTGGCTGTTTCACTCTCTTGACTACAGTTCTCTCATTTATAAAAGTGAAGTGATGAATTCCATAACTTGCCATTCCAGCACCAGAGTGCAAATTATTCACCACCTTATCCCAGTCACTTGTGGTATTGAATCTGCAGCATACAGAAAAATTGTGCAGAGTCTATTCAAGATACAGTGGAGAGAAAGACAGTTCAAGGAAGATTGTAAATGTGCTAGAAGAATAGTGTGGATTGTGGACTGTCTCTTTAAACATCACATAAGAAGAGTGAACTTGAAAATATATTCCTCTTTGGTTTTGAGATGTAGTGTTCCACACAGGTGAAACATTGAGAATAATCTAGAGCTATTGCTTGGAGGCAGCTTGAGGATAAATTGGCAAGTAACCATGTCTGTTTCATCCACAGAGCTAAAATAGAACTGTCTCTAACAGACAGTTTATTTTTTAGGAGGTAGAGGATAGTGGGACCAAAGGTAATGATGCAATTCAGAAAAGACTTAATAGATACACTGATATGGAAAAAAATGTACAATTGGTCAAACAGGACCATAAAACTAAGAAAACTAAAAATTAAATAATTTTATGTCTATTAAATGTGTAAATCGTGATCATCAACAGGAAAACATTTTCATATACCAGCAAAGATTATTTTCAGTACAGAATTATTATTCACATTAACTTGGTATTAGGGAACCAACATTTTATAGTGAATATAGTTGCATGATCAGCACATAGGGACCCAAATATGGTGTGAGAGAAAGGTCCATATTTAATCATATTTATGCAAAACCAGAAAACTTCAAACTGAATAGACTGATGTGAAATGCTTTTAAGATAATCAAGAGATTGTTAAGAAAGTATATGAAATAGGAAACGGATTCTGACCATGATGGTGAGCGATATCATGAAATATCCATTATCACTTCTTAAAAATTTTCACAAGTGAAACAGGTCTCTTGGATTAAGCAAATCATTAACAGAAATTTTGAATTATCTGATGCATAAAAATCTACAAAATATCTGATAAAAAATATAGAAATTTGAGACTATTAGTAACACTTAGATGTAGAAATGCAGCTAACATACTTTCTAACCATAATTTTTTGGCTCAGAAATGAAAAATTTTGAGCAATTTTTTTTCAAAAAAGGTGGTATGGCATTAGAACTTGATGCATAAAAGTGAAATCTCTAGAAAGAAACTTAACAGTTCACTAGGATCCAGAAAATGAAGGAGAAACAGATTTCCACATTGCCACTAATAGCAACAATAAAAGGATCAGAGCTACAATCCCAGTTCAGCTGGAATTAGTGTGGATACTTATAGACATAGTAAAATTGATTTGCTGGGGAGACAGGGGGAGTGAGCAGGAGTGCTGGTAATGTGAACAAGCTCCGTCTTTGTAAAATAAAAGGTAATAAAAGTTTAAGCAAAGCAAAATAGAACTGCTGTGACCAGGGATTGCCCAAATAGAAAGAAGTTAGTAATACGCATTCTTCTGTTTAGGTTGCTGCTTTAGTTAGAAGAAAGCTTTCCTACCCAAATTTATAAATAAGAATCCCTTCTCGAAAAGAATCAAATGTCACTATGCATACTCTGCAAATCACACCAGAAATTTGGGGACAGTGATGAATACAAGACCTTAAACCACAGAGATTTGAGAAGCCATCCATATTTCTTTAAAGTGAGCGTATCACCAGGCTCCATACTTCAGCACCCTACAATATGCCTGTATTATTAGACACAAAATTTCATCCCAATACAACGTTCACACTGGAAAAGCAGAACCCTTCATACAGAAGTATGTCATGCAGAACTGTGAGACTCAGTTGTGGGACAATCAATCCTAAACAAAGGATCAACAAAGCTCTTGCTCCTTTCACCTGCACCTTTTCAAGGGAGGTGTGCTCCACAAGTCTGCCCTTCCAGCAGACTTTAGTGGCTTTCTGGGTTTGTACGAATTCTCAGTCATTTCCTAAAGTTTCCCTGTGTTTCAGTCAGCTCTAAGGTAATTCTGTAGCTCTGTTTCTGGATGTCACACCTTTTCCTCAGCAATTCGCCTGTCAGTTTCTTGCAATGTGATGATTCACTGTTTCCTGTTCTTCTCCTATTTCTCACCCATATTTCCCAGCTCAGCTTGTCCAATAACCTAGAAGGCACAGTTTCCTGCTCCCTCAATATGGAATTACCTGGCCCTGATCACAGAGGCCGACAGAAAAACCAGTAGCCTTCTCCCCTATGGATGCAATATACGGTATAGAGTATCTCCAGTGATACAGTTTTAATTTCATCAGCTTTAATTAAGTCTGTAGCCACTAGTTTTAACGTAATTTATTATTTTTGGAGCAGTTACATCTTGCTTTAAGTGGTCTAGTTATCTCAGAGGCCATTCTTTGAACACCAGGTTCAGTGCTTCCCCTTCTTCCCAGCTGAGTGATGACATCTGACATCCTAGACCAATCTTCCTGTCACTCCAAGACCCATGTGTGTCAGATGATGATAGAAAATGTGTCAGGGAGATGACAGAAAACTGTGTATCACCGAGGCACTGCAATGATTTCACAGTCACCATACAAGACCAAGCAAACAAGGCCTCAGATTATGGATAACGTTCTGGTGTAAATTTTACCTCCTGTTTGTCAGCAAAATGAACTGTGAATGGTGAAACTGGGCACCAGAGAGTCTGCATAGCTCAAGACCAAGTACAGAAATGACTGTAACCAAATAAAATGTCTGAATCTACACTACCTATTTACCTAGGAAATGCATTGTTCTGAGCAGCCTAAGTTCTGGAACTCTTTTGGTGGTATATCTTCAGAGTAATAAAAAATATTTTTTTAAAAAAGTAATATTTTTAATCTTCATAATAAGGCAAAGATAGCAATATCATGCAGTTACCTGCATGCAAGCATTCTTCAGCAGCCTATTAACACATGTACTTTGTGGACTTTACCACTAAATTAATGCACACAGATCTTGAATAAAATTTAAATAATATGTTCAATTATCTTTTTCGTAATTAAGTTTCTATTATGGGCTATAATGCCTTCTTCCTTAAAACAGTTTTATAAATAAAGTAGACATGGACTAAAAGATGGTTCTAAATTTTTGGCTTGTTACCCCTTGGTTTTCTGACTGAGTAGTCAGACCACTCTGGTAAAGACCATTAGTTACACAAGCCTAAAGCACCACCCTCGGCTTCACTGCTCTTCAGAACTCTGGATTTCAAACCAATTCTGCAGTGTTGGAATTGTTGGAACTGTAATAGGAAACATGCTTTTTTAATGAAACAAATTATGCAGGCCATTAGTTCATAATTTAAATAAAGAATATTGTAGTTAACTGATTAATGTGGCACAAGAAATCTTTTTGTTGTAGCAGTGAGTGTAGAATTTCAAAGAACAGCAGAGTCATATAGCTTATTCATCCTTTAGTGACCTTCCCAACTTATCTTTTTAAAAGATGTAGTTTCAAATCTATGGGTGCTTTCTACATAGCTTGAATCAGATGAGAGTATTAGTTTTTCTGAGGGTTTCTTCAGATTCTTTCCTGAGTAACAATTTCAAAACAAAAGAAAATTATTTTTAATACAGACATTCAGGTCATATATTGTGTTAAAACCATATGATATAAATAATAAGATATATTTTGAGAAAATCTTCATCAATGCCTGTCTTACCAGCTTCAAGAACCCCATCCAGTTTTTATTGAAGTCAACAGAATATTTTGACTAAGATTTTGGAGAAGGTATTCTGTTTTCTCTTTCTCTTCTTGAGGTTGAAGTCAAACATTAAGGTGTAGTCTTAATGAATTTAGCTGCTACTTTCATTTAATCTTACTAGAATTAACTCCTATTTTATCAAGGTATACACTCACTCTTGGCAAAGTATTTAATTGTGACAAACTGACTGTGTCTAAAGTTCTGTATGTTGCACTGAAGTCAGTTGTAGTTTCACTGACAGAATTTACTGAGACTGACATTTGTGTAGCCATCATCTGCCTTAGTGAAGCTCAGGAAGACTGTGAGTAGAGCCTGACTTTGCATCCCACCAGGGGTGTGCTCCAGGGGAACACAATTCCTTCTCCTGCCTTCCTGGACTAAAGGCTTTCCCAGCTCCATCTTCTGCTACAGATCTCCTCCAATACTTGCTCAGGGACACCTCTCCTTGGACCAGGCTGCTCAAAGCTCCATCCAACCTGGCCTTGAACATTTCAGGAATTGGAGCATCCACAACTTCTTTGGGCAACCTGTGCCAGTGTCTCACTGCATCAGAGTGAAGAATTTCTTCCTAATATCTGACCTAAAGCTGCTCTCTGTCAGTTTTAAGACATTCCACTCTGTCTTATCGTTCCCTCCCCTTGTAAAAAGTTCTCTCCTGTAGCCTCTTTAGGTACTGGAAGATGCTATAAGGTGACTTCAGAGCCTTTTCTTCTCTAGGGTGAGCAGTCACAGCTCTCTCAGCCTGTCTCCATTGGAGGGATGCCCCAGACCTCTGAGAATCTTCAAGGTGTGCTACCTTCTTTTAAAGTATAGTCTAGGGTCTTGAGCTTCAGGTGGCCAAACAAGGAAATTGTGGCAGGCAGCAAATGTTATGAACTGGGTTAGACAAGTGGATGCAGAATCTTGTCACACAGGAAAAAAAAACCAAGATGAAAAGAGCAGATTTGCAGCATAAATAGTTCTTCCCCCTTGGGACCTTGGTGTTTCTGAATAAGAAGCAGAAATCCAGTCTGATGTTCTGCCCCCAAGTATGTATCCTTATCACTGCCCAAGTGCCAGCATTATGCTTCGATGGCCATGTGACGAGTCAGATCAGTGAACTCCTTAATGTCAAAATATAATTTAAGAAAATACATTATGCCTCTTCAAGTAAATCCCTTTCTCAGTTTTACTCCATGTATTTCCAATATAAAATTGCAGCTGCATTTAAGAACCAGGAAAGTACCATCCCATCAGCAGTGACCTGCAATTATATTGGCCTGAAATTATCAGAGATCTTCAGTTTATGCACAAAATTTCTACCTTCCTGCTTGCCTTGGCTGCATGTTCTCAGCCTGTCACTTGCAGAAGTATTGTAGGTGTGGTAAGACTGACATTCCTCTACCCTCAAAAGACAGGTTATCCCCTCTCTCTGTGATCTGCAGGGTAATTCCTCAAAATCCTCTGGTGCCTCTCAGCACCTGCTCTGATATAAACTCACTTATTAAACCGAAGATGAATAAAAGAAAACAAACCAATGACAAAGTATCTACTGTGAGCTCAAATGAGCCCCAGAATAAGCGGAAGGGAAGTGAGAATGAAGCATAGGAAGATTTGAGTAGTAAGTCTGTGTTTCAAAAGCAGCTTCAGACTAACTTATCCATTTGAGATCTCATCTAACACCACGGTTTCTTACCACCCTCCCCAGGAGACCACTAGCAGCCTTTGAGGGTGTGTAGGTCCCTGAATACCAGCTGTCATATCCCCACAACATCTGCAGCATGCAATTGTACTAAAAACTGTTCTGCACAAGTGAAATCTGAATGAAAACTATTGTCAACATTTCACAAACGTTTACTTTCTTCTTCCAGATTTTCATTTTTTAAGTATCCTCAGATGTGCTTGCTCAAGTGGAAATACTTTTTTTTGACATGAAGACCTCTTTCTGAAGGAATAGTTGTTCTGACTTGAGCAAAACAACTTTAAGAAATTCCGACCCCCTTCACTTCCCTTCCCTGTCATTGCAGCACCACTGATTTGTACACCAGCTCTCCAGCTGTGCTTGCACAGCAGTTTGTCTGGCCACACTGGTGAACAGGAACACTGAAACAATCTAGATTAAAAGTAGCACTCTGAAACAAACCACTGTTTTAAATCCAGGCTGTTGCTGTCATCTGCCTCTGCTACAGACTCATGAACAGTTGTCTCAGCACAACGGGGGAGGTAGAGTGGAGTTGGGGATTTTCTACACTCCATAAATCAGTGTTATGTACAGTTCAGGGGCAGATTTCATCACACTTAGCTATGACTACAATGAACTGAGATCAAAACCTCTGGATTGAGGAATCTTCATGAATATATATATATATACACATGGGTGTATAAACTCTAGGGCACTTAATGTAGAGAAATCCAATTCATAGAGTGATTCAGCTGACTTCAGTCAGGAGACAGCCTGAGACACCTGTGTCCAGTGGACACCTGTGTTTAGGTGACAAAAGTCAGCTGTAGGAGCCTACCTGTATGCCTATGTTGGCATACAGTTCTGCTAGCTGTCTTGAGAAGCCCTCTGTTGGATAAATGGGAGAGTAGACAGCTGCCAGGTCTGTAACCTTAAACTGAATCCTAATCCTAAAACTGTTTTGTTCTCACAGTAGGTCTTAGATTCTGTGGGACTAATAAGATATGAGGTCCATCCTGTGGCCTGATGAAGCCCCAGGCAGGATATTTGGATAGAAGAATATTTGGACAGCAGAATATTTGGACAGCATTACACAGCTCAGAAGGCCTAAACGCTGGTCTAGGGTAGGCATGTCTCATGTGCACAGACATTTCTCTAACTGGGCAGCCACTGGTGAAGATTTCCAAGCCACATCACCTCTTAGCTCTGCTGCGAGCACTCCCTGTGGGTTTCCCTGATGAATCAGCCTTTAGGAAGTCACAATCTTTCTCTGAACTGATTTAGCCATGGCCCCAAAGCCAGCTGTACTGTAAGAAGTGATGTAATGATACATGGAGTCACTGAGAAACTGGACAAGGAGGGGACAGAAGGAGGACAGCTGAAACTTAAACTGCTTTTACACCAGGACAAAATTTCCAAACAATGCAAATTTACATATCTATTTAACAAAATCAAAGCAAAGTGACAGAATACCCTGAGCATCTGTAATGCTTAATATGTGAAAAGCATGCTTCACTGCCCAACACGCTGAGTAGCTAGGTTTCCTGCTTACAGACTAATTGATAAGGCATGTGCATAATTAACATAATGCTTATGCAATGAAAAATTAATTTAAGGTTATATGTAATCTTTCCTTTTCACTTTTTATATTAACTTATTTTTAAAAATAAATACGCATGAGGTTTGTAAATAATGAAAAATATATTCTATGTTTCTAATACCTTGAAAAATAAGTACTTCAGAAAGGCTTCCTGAAATTAATTTGAATCTAAATGTTTCACTGTAGATTATATATCCCATTTTTTCCAAAAATTACTTGTCCATTTTATGACAGGATAATGCATGCATTATTTTCACCTCAGTGTCTGTTCAGTTAACAACCCTGCAGAACTGTATAGGCAACATGAATGAAAAATAAAGATGAAAAACTGAAATTATCTACAATTAGACTAAGGTGGTTGGGTTTTTTTCATAATTTTTGGCATAGAATATGGGGCACTGTGTAGGAAGAAGTCTGAATTTTTGCTCTCAGATTCAAGGTCGTGAAAATGTAACATTCAAATTTTCAGAATATTTTGATTGGTTTTGCCTTCATTTAAAAACACCAGATATTAATATGTATTTCAAAACTTTATTTAAAACATACTTTGAATTGTAAGTTAAGCTGATTTTTCTAAGATTTATAATATTAATATTTAACTTGGAAAAAGATTCTTCGTCCATTGTAACAGAGCTAAGAAAACTGGGGAGCAGTATAAATATCGAATTTAAAAACAGATTAAAGAATCCTTACAGTTACTTCCTGGATTTTAAAAACTTTTTTTTTTAAACTTCTTGAGGTTTACAGTTTCTAAAAGTAGGAATTTTTTTTTAAATATTTTCATCTCAATCTTTCGATCTGGGAAAAAAAACAGAGCATTGAGTTGTTTGGGAGATGAGGAGATCTTATTTATTTACAAAATATTTTATATGTGACTCAGACAGCAAAAACTTCACACTTGTCTTGCCATTTTGCCTAACTTCATCATTCCATAGAAAAGCATTCCTTAGAAAAGCAGGGGAAGTTTGCAATGGAGATCTAGGGTCAAGGGACTGAAAAGACAGGAAGGTCGGTGTCACTGAGCTACAGAGGGGAACTGGGCTGCCCAGGGGGTGGGGGACATATGAATGTGATTGAAAGGGCTTCTGAGAAGGGCTTTATTTATTTAATATTCAGTGATATTAAGTGCATAAGGACAAGGGATGAAGCAGTCTGCAGACAAGACACTTGACTCGATGAGTACATTTGGAATGGAATAGAGCTGGAAAGTCTCAGTAAGATCTTTCTACAGAAATCTGGATGGCTCCTCTTCTTTTGCCTTTTCTCTCTCTCCATCCCATCCCTTCTTAGTCATTCTCATCCTTCCTAACCTACTTAGAGTATGAAGTCTTCATCTCAATTTTACATCTGCTGAGTACTCACATACCCACATCAAGATCACCTATTTCTATCCTTGAGTTTCCACAACTCTCTGCAACTTTTTTCCCAGTCCTCCTTTTCCAATTCCTCCTACTTTCTCCTTTGAATTTATCATTGGATTTAATTCAGACACCAAGGAACTAAAAAGAACTAAAAAAAGAAAGTCGTTTAGTCATAAGTACTCTGGCATATCTTGGATTTCAGTCTTTCTGTAGATTGTATGGGTGAGATCCATACAACACATGTAGCTGTGCAGGGGAGCATGAGAGAAGATCTGTTTAAGACAAGGTGATGAGCACTGACAATGCCTTGGGTCTGAAAAACAGTCTGAATTAAAAATAATATTTCTGTACCCTAGGTAATGACTTCTAATTTCAGGCTCATTTAGCAGCAACCTGGGAACTCTGTTCTGTTGTGCAGTTACCCATAGATGCCACAAGTGAAGCACAAAAGAAAAAAAAAGCATAGGCAGAACTTGCTCTCACAATATGACAAAATTTCTTTGAAATGTCTATGCATTCATCCCCTCAAAACTTCCCTTGCCTCAGCAGGGCTATGATAGATTATTTCCTCCAGAGCTTTTACAGCTGCAGACACTGGGCACTATCTGTCACCATGCAGTTACTCTGGAATTTCTGTTGTATGTAGAAAACAGGCAGGTTTTTTCCACAATGCTCTACCTTTCTGATCCAGAGCCAATGTCTTTTCTGGAGACTGAAAAGTTGGAAATTAATCCAAAGCTTATTTAGCCCTACACAACCCAAAGCATAAACTATTTGCTATTTTTCTGTAGCAGCATCTTATATCTTCCGTCTTGTCTTTGCAAATCCTGAGAAATCAGACATAGTGGGACTTGAAACCGTTCTCAGTGGAACAGGGAGGCATGGGTGTCTTTGGACATAAAATGACTGCTGAAGTACCCTTCAGAGGCAGAAAGGCCTACAGTGCTTTGAACAAAATCATTCACATTTATGATACAAATCTCTGTGACACTTCTCAGTATCACATCCTACAGACATCAACAATCTCTATTGTGCCACCATCTGACAAGGTCCTAATCCCTTTGCCTTAAAAGCCTTTTTGGACACCTATTGCTCTCTGCAGTTAAGCGTGGGCTGTGTTGGCTCTTAGAGACATTCAGTAGGATGCACTCTATGGAAAGGCTCCTAGGAAAAAAGGATGTGGGTATATCACACTTGGAAGCCTCTTGCTAGATACTGAATTCATTTTTATGTGGTTTATGACAAAGGGTGTTGTGACATATCACATTAAGTGATGTTTTACATGTAAAATATAAAGGAGAGCTAGTTGGTGAATTCTTTCTGACAATAAAAATGTTCACTGGATTTGGGATAAGCAAAAAAAAGAGCTCATTTGGCTGACACCATTAATTGCCAAAACCTAGGCAAGTTATTCTATGCTCCTTGGACAGCCAGTATTGAATAATTGTAATTTCTAGAGCACAATCCATTCCACTCTAAAGTAGATATTTTGGACATTTGCTACAATTAAGATAAATTGAATCCTAACATTCCAGAAGCTAATGCTATCTTAGACTTGGCTTTGTTTACAAGGAAGAAACTTCAGGAGGGGTACTTGGAAAAATAATCTTGGAAGTAGTAATCACAAATTTAAATTAAATAGTCTGTAATTAAGGCATTCATTTCAAGACAGATGACTTAGAACTATTTACTAAAATCAGTGTAAATGAAAAATAAAGGACAAGAACACAGTGACAGTTTGGAATTTCCTTTAAGGTGCTGTGAAACATCTTAAATTACAAGTGAAAACATTGCATAAAAGGACTTCAAACTGTGAAGTATTCCAGAAGTAATATACAGAATGAATGGAAAAGAAAAAAAATTAGAATAAAGTGAAAGAGGTGTCAAAACTCAACCTAATTCAGTTCTTATAAAATAAATCAAAACAAATGGAAAGAGATTATTCACTAAAAAGTGCAAAAGAGAACAAAGCAAGTAGAAGCAGATATTAAGAAGCAAGAATGGAGTTATTATTTGAAATAGTATAGGTATGGCCTGTGGAACAGATGACTGATGCATATCTATTTTCAATTTGGCTGATAATATCAGTGATGGAAAAAAACACAGAACTGCTACAGACAGTGAAAAATAGTAAACTAAACTAAGGGAATATGAAATTTTATAATGAAAGAATAATAAAAAAGTTTGGAAGGGCAATCATGGCTGAAGTTATATGTGCATATTTTTTCTGCTGCAGAGAAAAAATACAGAAATAAAAGCAAAAAGAAATAATTGCAAACTGCACCCAAAAAAGGAAAGTTTGCATTTAAAGTAGTCTAGATTAATCAATGTTTGTCTGGATAAAAGTTACTTTGGAGAAAAAAAATTATTTTGATAAGTCTAAATGTTTTTATAATGCTAGTATAGAGAATAAACTTTACCTGAAATTATGGTCATCTATATCCTCCAGACTACAAGCAGGAAAAAAGCAATAGTATAGGGATATGTGTAAGTAACAGTCACAACTGTAGTCACACAAAACCTGGTACTCAAATTTTGGCTATGTGCCCTGACTGAATACCCACTCCCATGTTTCAACTCCTTTCTTTGCTTCACTCTGCCTCCTCTTAATCTTTCTGTCCTGGTTCCAGACAATTTTGGCAGTAGCCAGGAGTGGGCATGGCTGGGATATTCAGGCTATTTTCTAGCACGTGATTTTCCAGGAAAGGGGGAAATGGTTTTTCCAGGTTGAGGTAGGAAGTGGTAGGGTATTGTTGGTCTCCACATGGTGTAGTGGTGGCTCACTTCCCTCTCTTGTGTTTTTTTGTTGCTGATCATTTTCTTATCTCATTGCTGTTCCCAGTAAATTGTTCTGTTGCAGGGGAATTGGGGGTGAGCAAGTGGCACACGGTTTCAGTTGGAACATTTAACTGGAGAATACCATTCCAAAACCATGACACCTTCCCATCCTCTCTTTCTGGCCAGCAGCACCAACAGCAGCTGTATTTTAAATAGAACTGCTTTCTCTATATTGTTGGTCTGATGATACCTCCACCAAATAAAAACAAACAAACAAACAAAAAAATTGGAGCTGATTAATTTATGAAAAGAACGAGTTTTACACCTGACTTCCACAACGCAGTAAGGTGTTTGGAAATCAGCTTGGCATCTGAGCTCTCCAACCAACCACTAGGTCCCATGGAACTTGCCTTGAGCCATTTATACAGAGACATCTGTATTTAACAAAGTATTAAGCAGAAGCTTAAGCCCCACTAACATCAGTGGCTGAGTTGATATATTTGTTAAAGTGTTACCTTGAAGGAAGATGCTCCTCTCAGCCATATTATTAACACAAAATCCTGCGAACTTTTCAGTACAAAATGCTGATTGCCCTCAATTTGGTCTTTTCCAAAGAAATTGAGGTAACTCTGTGTGAGGAATCATTGCCTAGTGCTTTCCAACTCCTGTAAAAGTCAGTAATTAAATAGTCTCCTGTCTTGGCTTTACAAACAATCTTTGACATATTAGCACTAAATCTGTAATCACATATGCTTTATATCTACTTAATGATCTGTACTTTTATCCTGTTAACATATTGTGGTCTGGCTTTTCTCCTTTTTGGGAGAGATTTCTTATGGCTGCAAAAGGTGGACAGACTGAGGCCTATGTCCCCAAAACTGTTCAAAGTAACTATTATTTCTCTGTCACACATCTAAGTGTATTAAGAAACTCATGGATGCAGACTAGCTACAAAACATGTACAAGGGAAGTTTTTATTTTAATGCACAATTGAGTAGTTAAATGAGGTTATTCAGCTGATTGAAATCTGCAAGTTACTTTAAGCATTGCTATAAAGGAGTAAGAAATTCCTGTAGGAAGAGTCAGGGCATTATTGTCACCCAGCTATAATTAGGGATCAAAACAGCGCCATAAATACAAGAAATAGAATTTTGTGTTCCAAAAGGGATAGCCCTTTTCAATGTACCACAAAATGCCTCGAGGTCGTTTTAAACAAAGCTCTCAAGGAATGCTCTGGCAAATGACCTGACAGCAGTCATGATTTATTTGTATTTTCTAAGATGTTTCTCTTGAGTCATAAGAACAGATTATAACCTAGTTTATCTGTGACATGAGATCATTAACTCCAGGAAGTAAAAAATGATACCTCTCCTGGGCAGAGTTCTTTAAAATGCTGTTTCTAACAATTTACTGGCCTTAGAAAGTTCACTGCTTTGTCATATTTACAACTTGTATCATATTAAAGCCTCTCACACACATCATTTTGGACTTGGACAAATGGATAATACATACTCTATTATAATGTGGTATGGCACTTCCAAGTATAGATCATTATAAAAGTGCTTTTTAACATGGAATATTCCTAGAAAAGTATTATCTAATGAATGTTTTATATTATCACTTTACAGAGATCCTTGATGTTTGGGAACACAGATGGTGAAATCAATAAAACAACAATGTCTGACTAGAATTTATCATGAATTATTCTTTTACCCACAAACAGACTACTGCCATGGAGGCAGAGCTGAACAGAGAACTAAAGGAGTTAGTTTCCCTTTTATTACCAATTTATTGTCTTGAATATAATATTCTTTTAAAATGTAAATTAAACAGATATTCAAAATACTTTTGTTGATTTTTCAATCAACAAGTATTGGCTTTGGGAAGTATTGGCTTTGTTTAATTTTTAAAGAAAAGTCCAAGCTCTGGATCTACTGAGATGCCATCAGTCTGATAAACACTGATATGTAACTGATTAAAGGGAGCATGAAGGCATCGTTGCAGAAACAGTGGTCTTGGTGGCAATCAGCGCTTCATGAATGAGTTCTGTGCTCTGTACATTATTAGTATCAGTGCAGTGCAAGGAAACTTAACTGATTAAGCCAGTGAAACATCACTCTTAACTCCCAGAATCTGAACGCTTACTTGATAAAAAAATCTCTGGATAATACATGTAGTCAAAGGCAAGAGAAAGCAGCAAACCTACAGAAGATAGCCAGAGAGAATAATTTTGGACAAATATTTCAGAATAGGATGTGTCTTGCCTTGTCCACTGACAATAAAACTGCAGAGTAGGGATGAAAATCACCTTTTTTATCTTTATCTATGTAGGAGCTAACATTCTAAGTTTGGGGTTGTTTGTGGTTTTTTTTTTCTCTAATAACTCAAAAGATATCTAGGCTATCTTTGATTGAGATACCTGCAAAAAAGATATGTGAGTTTAGGTGAGATGGAATCCCTCCTAATGACTGTATCAGGAATTCTGTTATATTCATAGAAGTCCATGCAGTGTTCCTTCCTTCCTGGCTCTGACAAATTTCAAATATTTGAAGAAATGTGCTGATTTTGTCCCTTCATACTACATGAAACACAGTTAGGTCAACACTTACAAAGAGACTCTCAAGCAAGGATCTAGTCTATCCACAGATGTATGTGACTTAAGACTGCATTTTAGGCATGCAATAAAATAAGCACACCATCATTTTATTTTCAGTGGTTGGAGAGAGAGAGAGAATCTTTCTTTAGAGGTGGAGCCTTATTTCTTTTCATGGACTGTGTAGATATGTTAGGTATTAATTTAAGGCTAGGGCACTAGGGAAGGGGTCCATAAAAAGCTACTTGGTGGAGACAAACATTTAGAGGACGGTTCATCCTGAACTATTTCACCATTTCAAATCCTAATTTAGAAATATCAATTTCATATTCAAGAGAATGGAATAGAATAGAATAGAATAGAATAGAATAGAATAGAATAGAATAGAATAGAATAGAATAGAATAATTATTTCAATTGCAGTTGGAAGGGATGTAGAGCACTCATCCAGTCCAGCTGTATGACCAATTCCAGGCCAACCAGAAGTCAAAACTTTTTGTTAAAAGCCTTGTCCAGACATCTCTTAAGCACTGATAGGCTTGAACTGCATAATTCTCAAAAGGAATTGGAAAAAAACCAGAAACTGAGACTGAGATTTCCAAAACTACAGTCTTGTGAGGACAAGAATGAGAATGGTAACAACTTATAAACCAATCCTAACTTTTACAGAAAATTCCTTAGATTTTTTTTGCCCATAGAGTTAAAATATGGAAGTTGATCACCAAATTTACATCTGTGGAAAATGAGTTGGCAAACTTTTCACCCATTCAATTTGTTTAAAATAAATTAAAAAAATACATATTAGACAGTGGTTTCATATGAGGGGCAAAAAAAAATCTATACTCACAATAAAAATTTATTTCCATGGGAAACTAAATAGAGACACTCAACATAACCTACCTGAACCAACTGGATTCGTGGGAGTCCACAAACACAAGCAGGAGCAATAATAGCCTCCCCACCTGTAAGAGAGTTCAGTCAGTGAATTGCACTGAAGGATGGACATTCAGATAAGTCACAACTTCCTCTGGACAATGTAATCCTGGCTGAGCCTTCAGTGCCTTAGTGTTTGTAGAGCCCTACAACAAACTGCAGTCGGAAGGTACTGAGCTTTACAAGGTTGTAGCCAGGAATAGGGAGTTCTGCACACACTTCTGAAGAGCTGGAAAAGAAGTCTCTTCATTCTGATATCTGATCAGTAATTACCATTTTCCTGGGATACTCCAAAGGTATATGTGCCTGTAGATGTTAGAGCCTGCCAGAGATGAACTGAGAACTGAAGTCAGCCTTCATTTTCCTCGGCAATACTTGTTTAAATATCTTGAACTCAGTGCTCTGCACTTAGTCCTAGCCTTTTTCTGCTCACTTTGTAAGTGGGTAAAATTAAAAAAAAAAACCAAAAAAACCCAAAAACACCCAGCTCTGTCTTGTCACTTGTTTCTATTCACTTTAAGGCCCTCTGGGACCTTCTTCTGCTTCCTTATCAGAAAATAAGGGTTCTTGTTTTAGTAAGGAGAGAAAACATGATGGCTACCCCTAAATTTTCAGGTTCTGTTTTTGTGCAATTCATATTTTTCAGTCAGACTACTCAGCAGAAAGGACTCTTCCTCTGGAAAATCACTTAGACAAAAAATACACTTGTGAAGAATTAGTGTGATGTGAAATGTAAAAAGAAATGCTTCATCTAAATTGCATTTTCAAATCTCAACTTTGTAGACTTTGTACAAGAGGTAGAAAAGTAATAATCAGATATTCTTGCCATGAGGTATTGGCTGTTCTGCAGCACAAGGGCGATACACTAAAAGAAAATGAGCCCTAATGAGAAACATTAGAAAGGAAAGAAAACAGAAAAATATGGAACCTGAGTTATGCATGTTATAGCTGGATATGTTCATTTCAGATAGACTGTTGTGTGACCGAATCATGACCAAACTTTTTTGTTAGCTACTTTTCTACTTTTGTATGGACTGCCTTGTAAAAAAAATAAATAATAGATAATAAACATAAAAACCTCATATAAACTCTATCAGAATTTATCTCTAATAACCATAGCCTTTTCTAATTAGGGGCAGATATTTAGTACTTGTTTATTGAAATTTATTTTTCAATAAACTTTTACTGCCCATTTTTGAAATTTACACCAAATATGTAATACTCTCAAGTTGGCAGTTCTCATCAGTAAGAAATATCCATAGACTAAATCTATTCTAAATGACATGATGCTATTAATTTAATTTCAATTATTTTTAAAGCATCCTTAGTTAATGAATCTGTTATGTTCTTTAAGCACTATATTTGAAAAATTCATTCAGACATGTCTAAGTGGTCAATGAGTCAGAAAATAACTTCTGTCCTCTATCTACAAGTCTCTCAAACTGCCTAAGTAGGTAAAGTAAGCAAGTGTGATTAACTGTAAGTGGAACCTATTTTCCACCTAACTTATCTTTGGGTAGAATCAGTAAACACTTAGGAAACTCTAATCTTTAATATATGCAACACTTAAAATTTCTAGGAAAGCTCAATTTTGTCAAAGGAAATAGTCTAGAAGTACTGTAGGGTTGAATTTCTCAGTCTCAGGTATTTAAATGTCTTATAACTTGGATTGAAAAAAAACATCACCAAAATACTGTTTATTCCCTTTATTCCCTCCAACAAAAATATATAGGTTAGGAGATCCCATTATTATTATGATATTAATGTCTCCTGCTAACATATGAAAAGGCCCATTAAGTCCACAACAGTCCAGCAGTGAAACATATTTCATACCATTAAGTAAGATCTTGCTGAAAATTATTTTTACACAGCAAATCCTTTACTCCTCTGGAGGGATGTAAACGCCAATGTACAATGCAATGCATTCACTTAATGAAATAAAAATTATTTTTCCAGCTATGCTGTCACTCTGTTAATCTTTCAGATCTGAACTACCTGACATGCAGGAGGGTTTCAGCTACACTCAGTTTTTAATCTGTGGATCAAAGACATTCACAATCAGAAAATTACATGCTAAGACACGATCTTTTAAAAAATACAGAACTGAAGCAGACAAACAAACAAGCCAACAAAAACCCCCAACCACATAACCACTCCAAAAAAACCTATCATAACAAACCAAACATGGACTGTGATTGCAAAATTATCCCCTAATAATAATCTCAGTACAAGACCTAATGAACTGTTTATTTGGATCTAACTTTACCATCTCCATAGAATAAAAATTCAGTTTCTTACCCACAGAAGTCACATTGTAATCAGCTTCTCAGTATTTTCTCTCAGTGTTTAAAAACATTGAGTAGCTCTCAGGCTACTTCCAGTTTAACTAAATAGATTGATCCACACTATTGCTGTGTTTTATTGTAATGAGATTTTTTTTTTTAAGTTCCCCTAGGACAAACATTTTCATTACCTCACAGTGATTACCTAGATACTACCAGAGTATGCTAACAGTCTAAAACTACTTCATAAAGAATGTGGGTTCATTTCTGCCTGAGGTCATGCAAACCAACTTTGAGCATGAGTTTTTAAAGGTATCCATGAAGACGAGACCATCCCAGTCAGTTGTTCTAAATATGTGACTTTCTAAGCCATAGGCCAGACCTTTGGACTTTTCCAGTCTCTGGGCAATACTGATCATTGGTCTAAACATCTCTGGGCATTTGTACCAAATTCAACATTGGTACCAGCCACTCTTGGCTCTGGTAATGTCCAGTCATGATGGACAATCCGTACATACAGTACAAACTAGGCAGAAACACTGGTAGTCCTTTTTAGCTAGAAACCTACACAGTTTGGAACTTGCTGCTGCAGTCAGGTCACATGCTAGAAAGGTAGCAGAAAACTATTTAAAGGTCTTCCCCAGCTTCTACTTGTATGACAGACCTGAGCATCTGGAGCATTATGGATAAACAGCAGTAGCACTTGAGAGAGCACAGAACACTCACTGCTGTTTACATGGTTTTCAAAACAAAATCAGGAATTAAAGTGACAGAAAATCAAAATAGTAGAAGCAATCCTTTTTTTTTAATAATCATTACTGTAATCTTAATAATCTCAGATATCCTACAGTATAAACAGTTTCGGAGAGGTATGTTATTATTTATTTATTAAAAATAAATATGTATTTGTGATAATTATTTAATGCTCATTTTTTTGTCTCAGAGGGACAAAGCAATTTGTTGTATGTTAGTCTTTTACCCAGGACCTTCTCCAGATGGCTTTTGAATACCTCCAAAGATGGACTACACCACCTACCAGGGGACCTGTGCCACTTTTCCACCACCCTCAGAGCAAAAAAAAGTGTTTTCTGATGATCAGGACAGCTCCCATACTTGAGCTTGTGCCTACTGCTTCTGGTGCTTCACTCGGCATTATATGGAAAAGCCTGCCTTAGAAAGGGCTCCAGATATTTGTAAAGCTGAAATAAACAAACAGCCTCCAGGATAAAACCTAAACCAGAACCTTTCTATCCAGAATAGAGCTTTTCACAGATGTTTCATATTATATGTGCCATCTGGGGAGAAAAATGTGTGGTATTATAGCAGTACTTCAGGCCATTTTTTAGTAGAGTCAGAGGAGAATTCTGTCTTCTATTAACTCTGGAATAAAGTGGCTGTTTTCAAGAGTCAGGGAGGTTTTAGCCTTTGCAAATGAGCTTCAAATTTACGTAAAGTGCTAGAAATGAGCAAGAATGGAGAAAGAACTTTTCAATTATTACAGGACAAAATAAAACACTAGAGTTGTAACAATATAGTTCTCCACTTTGATTCACCAAGATGACTCATTCTAATAATGAGGAAATTTATTTTAGGGTCTAAAATGTGGTTTGGTCGGTATGCCCATGCAGCTCTGTCTTAGATTATTCATTACTCATTTTGAACTGCTTAAGAACCCCTCTTAAACATAATGCCAGAGGGATTGTTAATTGCAATAGCAGTGTGATGCTGTGAACACCCACACTTATGACATGGCCAAAACTCAATTTATTTCTCAGGGATCATGATCAAAGCAGGCTGTTAATAATACCATATAGGCATGAGCAATGGATACAACAGAATTATTTTAAAATGTGGAGTCGCATAAATAATATAAGTAGGCTTATAAAGTAATTTTTGAAAAGCTGACATTTCTCAACACCCAGAAAAGGAACAGCTCACAGGTGAAAGAACCCTAAAGGTCTATGCATTATGAGCTATGATTAAGCATGGTTTGATAAAATAAGTACTATTGCTTGTTGCTTTTACATGCCATATCCACTAATTGCCACAGACTTTCAGAGAGCAAGTGTGACATTACAGATAAATGTGATTCATAATAATGATTTGTTAATGAAGCCCTAATTCATGTATTAGGCAAGAGACTAAAGTATGCTGCACAATAATGTTGTCCAGAGCTTTAAATATAGACAATCAAAGAAGTGTTGGAGTATTTTTGCTGTATATCAGAGAATCTGGAATGACTTTTCAGGCTTGAATGCCTTTGTAATGGAAGATGCAGACTGCATGCACATTAAAAAATCCTGAGGATAATGAGTTTGCTAAAGAAGATCCTTTTGATATGTTACAGAATTAAAGCATCAGCAACAGCTACTATATGAAAAGTTAGTGTTCAGACTGACCTTAATGACTCCATAAGTGGTGGTACAGTGCAATGGAAAACCAAGCTGTTTTGAATTTTATTAAGACAAAAATAAATGGGACTCCAAACACCATTTTTAATACAGTTCACATCTCTTCTCTGAACCTGATGATCCTAAAATCAGAATATATCACAAGAAAACAAATCTTGCACACAAATCTTAATGCATTAAAAGTGGTACTGCAAAAAGACCCAAAGTCAAGAAAGTGTCCAAGCACAAGAGCATTAGCTAGTTTGTCATAACTTTATGTGTTTATTGGACAGAGAAAGTGTCCCCATGAGTGCATCTACATATGTAAGAGAGAAGCAGAAATATTTGCAACCTGTCTTTATTATATTTTAATGTATATTTTACTGGCGGCTTTCTTATAATTATGCACTACAAGAATGAACTACTATCCATTTGTAATAGGTCATAAGTGGAAATTAACTTAGAGGAACAAAGACAATAGAGTTCGAGTTTTGCTTTGCTGGGATGTTTAGAGCCTTAATATATGTGAATAACAATTCTCTACTACAAGACAGCAGCAGATATCCATCAAAATATCGTGCTTCAAACAGGGCGAGCCACAGATAAGCGTGGCACTTGTAGTCACACATCTTTTGAAAGTCCTTAATGATATATTTGGAGGGTATCATGGTATCATTCACAGGTTTTCACAGATCCTTGAATGACAGGAAACTGGGCTTATCATCTTTGCAAAATAAAATGCGTATTGAAACAGGTAGTCCTTCACACCAAGAAGACATATAACACAGTGCTAAATCTAGATTGCTAAGATATCTGTAAAAGCATAAGGTCTGTGTGATTTTGAAAATTCAACCCCACATTAATTAGCTGAGTATAATCAAATTTCAGATTCAAATCTCATAGCTTCTGCCTTTTATTCTTTAACTAAGAGTAAAACAGCTGTTTTAAAAATTGTCTTATTTAAGGATCCCTACTGACTGTCAGAGGAGGTACCAACATGTAAATCCCAACTCAAAGTTAGGCTTTCCACATCTCAGCTATCTGAAGGAGACCCTGATCTAAGTTTTATAAATAAGTAGGAACTCAGACATGATAGAATCTTAACAAACCATATAAGCATTTTTTTGCTAATGATTGATGAGAAGAGCTATACTACAGAGAGTAGCACTGTCAGATTGAATGCTTTCCTTTCACAAGCATTTATTTTTTTAATCTATTGTGATATTAAAAATTTAGTATCATTCATCTGAATGTTCTCATTTAAAAAATGTTCATGTAATTTATACTGGGAATAAACAAGCTAAATTTAGGTTGAAAGGCCAAGGAGATATAAATGAAGGCAATTGAAAATTCTGTTCTGCTCAGATGACAATTTGTTTTAAAGTTTGTTTTTTATTATTATCAGCCACAAAAAGAAACTTTTTTTTTTTAAGTAAGGCTTAAGGTTATTGCTGAAAATGTTATAAAAATCCAGCGTGTGTCATCCTAGAAACATAGCTTTGAAATACTTCAAGAAAGAGTAAATGTATCTCTAAAAGGTCTGCACAATCCTAATGTTGAAACTGGGAATTCTATACTGATAAAAGTAAAGAATCATGAAAGTAGCAGGCCAAGAAGAAGTAGCAATGGATTTAATACCTCACTCACTTGTTAAATTCTGTGACTCATGGTATTCAGGTCAGAATACATGCTTTCAAAGGTGTACCGAATTAAAGGTAGAAACCAAATCCAGGGCATGTGAATTTTCTTATTCTCAGGATGGTACAAAAACTTTATGCTTTTAACAACACCTGAGAAAAAGAGAAGAAATTTTCTTGATCACAGAACAGTCATTCCTTGGGATTCCACTTCACTTGTCAGAAATGAAAGTAGAATAAAATATTCAGAACCCAAAGACTGAAATAGCAACTGTCTTTTGGAACTGAATGTTGTAAGTAAATGTAGAAATAGCAGTCAACAGTCAGGAGGCTCTGCAGAGGGATCTGGACAGGCTGAGGCCAATAGTGTGAGGTTCAACAAGGTAAAATTTCCAGTCCTGCATTTGAGCCACAGCTTTCTGCACTTCTACAGGCTGGGGAAGAGCACCTGGAAAGCTGCTCATCAAAAAGAACCTGAAGGTGATTCCTTAAGTTCTAAGTTTTTCTGTTCTGCTTGAGGGTGCTTTTCTATTGTACCTGGGTGATGGAGACAAAAGTCCTGTCCCAGCTGGGGACTCAAGGACAGTTTCCTCTGACTTAAGGCCATAAGCATAAACAACGTGAGAAGAAGAGGGCAGGCCAGCAAAAAAGCAAGAAGGATAAAACCTCAGATTAGAGACTCTTAATTGGACAGTTGATGCTGGCATGCAAATGGACTAAAGTCTATAAAGGTGTGAGATCTTGTGACCAAGCCCTCTTTTGCTTCCATCTTGGAGCCATCTAGGCAGGGGCCACAACTGTGGCGCTGGTACTGCCAGGGTGTGGCCCTTGAAGGGCTCTCAATAAATACCCATTTAATGCCCATTAACTCTGTGTAGCCTCTGTTCCAACTCCTCTAGGCATCACTGGTGAACAGCAGCTGAACATGAGCCAAAGTGTGTCCAGGTGGCCAAACTCAGTGGCTCCTGGCTTGTATCAGCCATAGTGTGGCCAGAAGGACCAGGACTGGTGAGGCTGCACTTCAAATCCTGTGTCCAGTTTTGGACCTCTCACTGAAAGAAAGACATTGAGAAGCTGGAGCATGGCCAGGGAAAGGCAATAGAGCTGGGGAAGGGTCTGGAGCACAAGTCTTATGAAGAACAGCTAAGGGAGCTGGGGGTGTTTAGCCTGGAGAAAAGGAAGCTCAAAGAAAACCTTACAATTACTCTACAGCTTGAAAGAAGGGTGTATCCAGGTGGGGGCTGGTCTCTTCTCCCAGGCAACAAGTGACAGGACGAGATGAAATGTCCTCAGGTTGCATCTAGGGCAAGTCTGAAATGTCTAGGACACCTCAAATGTCCTCAAGTTGCATCTAGGAAGGTTTAGTTGGAATAATATGAAAATTTCTTCATGGGAAGGGTTGTAAAATATTGGAACAGGGAAGTGGTAGAGTCACCATCCCTTGAAGTGTTCAAAAAACTAGCAGATATGGCATTTGAGGACATGGTTTAGTGGCGAATATTGTGGTAGTTCTGGGTTAGTGGTTGGACTTTATGATCTTAGAGGTCTTTTCTTATTTAAATGATTCTATTATTCTACGATTCTGTACACCCCATGCAATCTACTTTTTTTTTCTCTTGGGATGCTTTCTAGCAATTTCTGACATGCACAGTGCTTCATTCAGTGACTGAGCAATCTATTGATAAGCTTGAAAGCTGAAATTCCCTTATCTGGCAAAAATAGAGCTGAAAAGAAATGATGAAGATTTCTGAAGGAGGCAGCAAAATCTATGAAGTAAATGTAAATCTTGGAGTAGAATTTCCTGTTACAAGAGCTTATGCAAGTCCTTTTGAAGACATCTTCGCTGACGTGACAAGTTTAGACAATTTTCTTTTGAATAATGTGCAATTAATATTACCCAAATTCAGGCAGTAGGAGTAGAACTTGGTAGGGAATTCTCCTGATAGCTGCAATATAAAGTGTTTTAAATGGATTGAATTTAGATTATGTAAAGTGAAACATTCTATCCTAAACATCTAATTTTCTTTGCACTTATGTATTTACAGACATATTGGCAAAACAAGACCGATATAACTGTGAGATGCAATCAGATCATATTGCACTAAAATACAATTGGTACGTGAAATCAGCTGGGATTAGGAATAATCACAGGAATCCATGGAGATGTCATATTCAGCACAGGCCTAGGAAGGCTGGTGCTAGAAATTGGAGATTTGATGTACAGTGTATCTAATCTCCAAGAATTCCCCTGATTGCATACCAACCTTCTACTTTCTTGATCTTACTACTTAAATGCTTTTTTTTTTGTTTTTCTGATTATACGTGAAGGCATTTTCAATTTATTTGGAATGTCATTTTACTTATCTCTGCCTGACTTTCGTGAGAGGGTATAATATAGTTCCAAATTATTTGCTGAAGAACATTTGACTCCCTGTTGTCAGAGTTTGGAGGAAAGAGGAAAGACAGGTTAATAGTTGTGGCTTTCTTTGTTTAATAGATGACTTTCATTCTAAAAAAAGGCATGAAAGTTGTTTGCTTATGTAAGGCCTTTTATAAACCTTTCTAAATCCAAGGCAGGAGCAAAACGAGAAAGCAAATGAACTTTTGAGATTGAGAGTAATCGACTTGAAATGTGAAAGAGTCAATGCTTTGCCAAGAATTTAGATAGAAAGGCTATTTAAGGAATATGTGAAGGAGAAAAAAGTCTTCTCAAGAACACAAGAAAAATACTTAGCAATAAAAGTCAGGTTTATCTAAACTGAGAGTTATCACTTCTCTTTCAAGTCATCACCTAGGACAGACAGGAACTTCCAAGAATCATTTCATCCAACATATATTAAGTACCTTCCCTAGAATGATAAATGTGATTTCTGTCTATCCCTCTACAGTGCTAAATGGAGAGATGTTTATCTCCTTACATGGGGTAGAAAGGGTGTCAATTGTGTCAGATGTGTTACATGAATTCTATGTTTCACATGTCAAGATTGGTGGGATGATTCTTCAAATCCTTGATGATCAAGAAAAAGATGAAAAATTACATCAGCTGTTAAGAATGGGTGGCACTTGAATACAGACTAATGAATGCATCCAGCTTTTTGAATATTTTATTTAGAAAGTTACACTCAAGGGCAAATATACTTTTGTTCTGGTTCCTTTTGCACTGGTGTTATATATTGCAAATGACTTCTTTAAAAAGACATCATTCAAAAACAAAGATCACAAAAATTTCCATATCGAGCACATAACAGTTAACAACCAAATGTGCTATTTCTTAATCACCCTTCAGATGGGATACAAGGTCTGAAAATCTAAAGGATTTTGTATTGCTAACAGACCACAAATAAGAATTCAGAAACTCAGACTCATTATTTTTTATTCTCTTCCTGTAGGGGGCTAGATGAAAACTTTCTATCACACATTATTCAATCTATAAATGCAAAGTTCAAACTAACCTATGTGTATCATTTATTAGTCCAAACAACAGTTAGTAAATGTCAATACCGTATCAGTTTTAGCTATATATTTGTACTGCATTAGGACCCTCCCAAAAGTTTTACCAACACATTTCTACACTTTAGCCAAGACGTATAAAAAGGAGAAAACATGGGAAAAAAAGTTATTTTTTCCAGAGCTTAGATCAGAAGTCTGTTGACTTTAATATCTGAAAATATTGATCTTGTTAGGAATCAGAGGCTAGAAGTCATAGCAAGTAACTCACTAGGAAATACTTCACAGCAAGTAATAATCTGTAATATTGTTGCATATTCCCCAAATCTCACTTTTGAGCTGACCATAAGACTATTGTAACTCAGCTAACCTTTTCAAGAAGCAGTAGAGCAGGGAACTTTTGGGAACACTTGTAATTTTTTTTTTCTTCTCACTGTAGTGCTCTATTTTTCTCACCTCTCCAGTGAGATGGTGGGGAAAAAACCTCTTGTTGTTCGATTTGCAATATGGAAGAACAGTTTGAAAACTGTCAAGCTACTTTTCTGATCACCATTTCTGCTCTGCTAAAATTGCAATTTAACTGTCAAATTAAACAATGAAGAATCAAGTAAAGAAGAATGATTTCTGTACAGTAATTTTCTTAGGTAAAAAATCTCTCCCCTCACACACTGTTTTTGAAATAAGAGTAAAATATTATTTTGAAGTTAAAAAAGAATGTAGTGCAAAAGCAGTAGGCAATAAAGAATTATACACAAGACTACGAAGATGAAGACCTGGGAGGGACTAGAGGAGATGATTTAGTTATCTGCACTGGAGTGGGCTTGAATACAGTTAGATCATTTCTTCACCTAGACAGACTAGTATTCACCTGGTAGAAATAATTTTCTTTGAAGAGATTGCATAATCTCCTTGCTCTGCTGTAGTATTTTACTACCTGTATAATGAGAATGCTCAGTAGCTACTGAGAATGATTAACAAGTGAACAATAATTCTTAATGTCATTTTGAGATCTTGAGACTGATAACTAAAGCTTTAATTAATGCTAAGATTGGTTTGGGATTTTTTTCTAGTTCAAAGCAAGCAAAAGCATGTACAGTAATTTCATTATTATAAGCCGCACTTCTGGGTGTCAGCAACGTTTTCATTCTTTGTCCTTATATAAGCTGCACCTGATTTATAAGCCGCACGCCCAGGTGTCGGCAACTGTCTTGGGTTACAATACAGAGTGTGATAAAAGGTATCTATTCTATCACCATCTGTTGAGGGTGGGGGCAGTGATCCTTATCTCTGTGGGAGATATTATGTTAATGGGCCATCCATTGAAACCACGTGGGGCATTGTTCTTTATCTTTTCACAACCCATCCTTCCTCCAGAGAGTCATTTTCTGCTAATGGCCATTGAGTCCCACTGTGGGAC
>PYHW01009698.1:1841363-1862950 GCA_013186435.1 Turdus rufiventris
TTATTTAGATATTTACAGATGGTTAGGTTTTTTTCTGAATAATGCACTTTTTTAGTTCTTCAACAGTTACACTCTTCATTCCTAGAATTTTAGAGGCTACTATCAAAAAGTGTAGAACTGTGCATGGTGTAAGGTTTGTGTGGTAGGTTGAGCTACGTCCTGATGGCAAACATTAAAGGATACAGTATCCCAATCAGCTGAAAATCAATCTGCACCCAGAAACATAATGAATGTTTAAGCAATTTATAAACATTTTTAGTTATATTGAAAGATACAATAAGATAATGGAGTGATTAATAATGACTAAAATAATCAGTATAAAATTTTAGTGAAGTCTACTTCACTAAAGTCTACTGTTTAATAATGAAGTAGAATTGTTTTAAGAAAATTAACTGTATGTAAACAAAGGTGTATTGATTTATTTTTGTCTATATGATTTAGCAGTAGTTATACATAAAATAAGGAATTAATGTTTAATTTGGGGAAGTATTCATGAAAAGTTTGGGTTGTGCAACTGCTGATCTACAGAAGACTTACCACTATCTATAAACCCATTAGGCATAACCTAATCATCACAAAAAACACTTCAACCTCAAATTTATAGTTTTATGTGGTAGGACTTTTTAGGACTAGAGGCAAAGTCATTATCATGGTCTTCTTTCCACCACATTGAAAGCAAATTTCTAATGGCAGAAAAATATATATTTTTTTATTATTTTTTAATAGTGTCAGCAGATCTCAAGAAGTAATACAATATCATGCACTTAAAAGTAAGATGAAATTTTGTATTTTGTTCATATCACATAAACTAAACCTTTTCTATGGTGCTATAGATATTCTTTTAACTGCTGGTTGCAGGACCTTGTGATATAAGGTTACCAGCAAGGATATACTTTAGATGAGAAGTGGTTATCATTTATAAATTTAATGCAGAAGTACTTCAAAATATTTCAATGGGAAACCTTCTGGAAGTTCAAAATGAAGGAATTACAGTTGTCTTTCCCAAAGTAGAAAACTAATGAAGCTAACAATTAAAACACAACCAAGAAAACTTAAATCTGTTAAGATCTTTCCTGCAGAAGTTGATATAAATTTTATTTGCTTGAACATTTTAAAATTTTAGGGTGGATTGTTCATGACAAACTTGTCTGAAGTATGGCAAGACTGGTTTGTTTCACTTTTCTGCTATATTTGTATTATTTCTTATAGGCAATGTTTATTTTACTATAGATATTATTATAATGTAAAAGAAGAAGAGAAACTAAATGTACTTTTATTCAGGTGCATTTGTGTGGAAGATACCTGGCAGCAAAATACTTCAGCAAACTTACACTACTCAAGAGAGTAATAAAGTATGTTATAATTCCTCCCACTTCAATGTGCAGACCAGGATTTTCTGAGGATGAAGAACAGGGGAGATTTTCTAAATAGTCTGTCAAAGCTTTTGTTTCCCTCCTTTTGAGTTCACAAAACCTATAAGACATTTTGTGAGTGTGTTCACAAGACAGTAAAAAGTAGGTTTTGCTGGAATTACAGCATTTAAAGAACCCTGCAAAGAGCTGACTGGAGTGACATTTCTGTTGAAATTTTTGAACCATGTACAGGGTGTAACCAAATCAGGGTTCTACAACATTTCTGACATGCAGCGGGAGTTTTCAGTGCACCTGCCACAAGTCAATTATATTTCTTATTTATTGGAAGTGGGGCGACCAAATAATGAATGGCTGTACTTGGTGACACCAACTGCATTGTCCCCTCTGGTAAGATCCAAGTCTGGATGTAGCCAGCAAGGAAACAGCAGCGTTTCTCAACATAACCCCACAGATTGGAGGCACAAACCCCATATCTAATTTTCACTGATGGATTTTTTTATTTTACTCCTTTGGGAATTAAAAACTCTTTAAAAGGCTAGGCACATTGAAAAATAGACATAATCTAGGTCTTTTGAAAGACTTTTTCCAAGCATGGTTAATGTTTTGGCTCTCAGCTTCTTTTTTAGATGTCCAGGAGGAAACTTCTGTAACATATTCTTTCTTCTTAATTAATTTAAATGCCTTCCAGTGTCTTTGATAAGTATTTGTTACTTATGCCTTTCCCTTTATCTCAAAAGGAAAATCTTCCAGTGAAAGAATTGGGAGAGAAAAATAGAAAAATAAGAAGAAAACTTTTTTTTCAAAGTCTTTTGGCCTTACTCATGAGTAGCTGGGCTTAAAATTTGTAGGTAGTTGTCCTCCCCACCACAAAATATCTCTGTCTATAAACTTGGACTGTGCAATCATATCCACTGTCCTCAGTCAGACACATCGTGGGGCACAGGAGAGGGGCACAGGTACTGTACCCAGGACAGAAGGCAGCCAGACTTCACCAGCATCACTCACAAAACGCAGCCACACTGCGCATTTAAAATGGAGGCTTTATGAATGCTAAGTCTGACCAAAACATGAACATGGTGCTGCCAGGATGGGCCCTGTGCCTTTTGGAGCAGCACTCAGCATCACAGCTCACTGAATGTTTTTAACTCTTTCCTAACCAAATACCATCAGAACACTTTAATCAACTATAACTTTTCCTGCCCTAATACTAGTTTTAGAAAGAGCAGTGCTGGCTGGTACTGCTCTGTATTAATTATGTTTTTATTTTACAGTTCTAAGCGTGTCTAAGTAAAATCTTTATATTTTAAAGGCGGGTCTGCCACAGAATAGAAAAGGTCTGCGGTGAAATTAGCTACATGTGCATGGTTTAATTTAGCTAGCTCAGGTACTGATCACAGTGCAGCAGCAGCAATACAGAGGTTAGAATTTACAGCCCTTTTTGAATCAATAGCAGGACTGTTATTGACATGTGGGATGCCTACTCTAGATATATCTCTGGACACTGAAGTACCTGAAATGCTCTGCAGCGGACTGATGTGAGATCAATTCAAATTAATCAGTTTAACCAATACATATTTGGAAAGTTGCAGTTTTCCCATAACATAATAGTATGAGGTCTGACATTATTTTATGGTCTTGGACTGTGTTTAACCCTACCTTAGCAATCAGGCTATTTTAAAGTGAAGGTTATGCCAATACACAAAACTAGCATGAATCCTTCTTCTTCTTTCAAAAATGTAACTCATGTAACCAATGTTCTTTCTAGCTAAAAAATCTGACATGGATGCCAGGTAAAAGCACATAGAGAGGGCTCAGCACATTGTGAGACATGGGAGTTTCCTTCTGAATATCAAGAAATACTTTTTCACTGTGAGGGTGACTGAGTGCTGGCACTGATTGCCCAGGGAAGTGAAGAGGTGGGGGAGTCTCCCTCCTTGGATATATTCAAGATCCTGGTCCTGGGCAACCAGATCTAGGTGGCCTCGACTGAGCAGCAGCATTGGGGAATGTGACCTTCAGATATGCCTTCCAATCTCAACCATTCTCTCAATTTGTGACTGAACAGTCCCTCCCACGCAGCACAAGCACTTCTAACTGATCTCTACATCAGCCAGCTCTGTGCTTTATCAGGAGCTGAGCTGTACCTCAGCTGCCATTCAACCATCAGAAACATAAGAGCCACAAAATAGGAATTGCTGAGGACACCTTGAGTGTAAGCAAGCCTCATTACCACCCCTCATCAGGATCTTCCAAATGGTGCTTTCCTGAAGAAGGGCACAAGCAGAAAGACCCCATTAGCACATTCCATTTACATGACCACAAGTTGGTCTTCATGTAAGATTTGCATCTTTACTCTGTGCTATAAACAGGAAATAGGATTTGCCCAGTTTGCCATGGAGGAAAATATCATAACTGGTTGAAGATTCAGTAGCCTGTCTAGAACATTTGTGTTTTAATTCCTACTTATGTAACTGATTAATGCAGGGCCAGCACATACCATTTTATTCTCAAAAAAATGTATAACCAAAGTATGAGCTAATAATATATTTTCTCAGGCTCAGTTTATTGCCAGATGGAATATGAAATGTTAGGAGATATTGGATATCCAAAGCCAGCTTTCACTTTGCCACAAAAAGGCAGCTGTGCTAAGTCAAGAGTTCTATTTTTAAAAGAGATATTACAAGTTGACACCTTTTTGGATAATAGTACATAGTCTTTTTTATTAAAAGCATTTCTGAGGCAGATATCATAAGGATACATATTTTAAAAATTTGTATAATATTTCTACATGCATGCATGTGGATGTGTCACATATGTGTACAGATTCCCTGCAATTTATTCCTGTTCATTTAGTGTAGGAGGAGAGGGAGAGATAAATATTCTAAATCTGAATTAACAGCCTAAATCACAGTGAATTGATGTGCACTAAGTAAGATCTGCTTTTCTAAGGCACATCAATGTTTTAAAGCTCTCTGAAATTATAAAATGAGATTGAAAGAACAAACAGGTTAATAAAAAGCAGGCAAAACCCTACAAGGTGTAATTTGTTCCCATGTCCCAGCCCTCTCAAGTTTTTACCGTTGCTGAGCAAGTATTTGAGCCTTAATGATGACCAAATTAAATTACAAATTAAGTCCTATATATGTGGGAATGCATGTGGTGATATCAATGATTTCTATTCACAGCAATGACTCATCTCATCTGCTTCTTGAAATTCAACAGTGAGAACTGGACTGGCACCATGCTTCTGAATGGCAGCACTAATTACTTTCAGATTTTACATTACAGGGGTATCTTCTGGACTGTTTGCAGGCACTGAGCTCTTGTGGCTAATTAACATCTAACCCCTAACAATGAATGAAAATCAGAAATTTTAGTTCCGTTTTTTTCCTGTAACATCTATCCGTAAACGTTCTACCAAGATAAACATCTCAAATAAATAAAGAAATAAATTCACCAGCTTTCTCTCGGATTAAAAATAACACACTTCTCTCCTACAGAAGACTCTCAGTGTCTACTAGCTTTTATCTGAGATAAATAAAATTCATATCTCTTACTACCTAAATCAGTTATCAGAAGTGTTTGGTGCCAATAGGAATGTCTCTCCCACTTAAGAGGTTTCTTAGCATAAATCCTAAAACTCCACTGGTAACATTTGGAAAGATGCTCTAAAAGAAGCAGCACCAATACTTTCATTTCCTTTTCACCCTCTTTGGCTCTCTGTACTAGTGATAAAATCACTTTAATTCTCTAGTTCTTGTTACCATACCTGAAAGGTTATGGTTTATTGATATAAAAGGTAGGAACATTGTACTACCTATTAAAATTAAAGGCATGAATACTAAACATTAGGAAGTGATTCAGTAAAGGTCAACAATCATCCACTAAACACAGACTCTGCCATGATATTTCTGGATGTGCATGCCCAGGATATGCAGCAACAGATCATCAGAGTTTGGTGTGGCTTGAGTACTCTTTCCTGGAAAAAGAGCAGGGAGCACAGAATCCCTGAAGCAATATTTGTCTATTTTATTAAGATGATAATAGACCTCTGCAATATCACAGCGTTGTTTCCTTTCATCTTAATTAGGGAAGCCACACAAAACTCTGAAGAGATTGATCAATTATTCTAGGTCCCAGAAAGGGCCAAGTGAGATGCCCTAAGCCATGCAGGAAATGGCAGAATCAAGAGATGAGTGACACTTTGAGAGCACTTTTTCTCAGAAAGTCAATCACAAAAATCTGTCCTGCTTTTCAGAGATACACAACATCTGCACTGCTTATCAGCTTCATGGGAGGCGAGACCTGCAGCAGACAAAACAAGTCTGTTTGATTTTCTCATGTTAAAAACAAAAATGAGAAGCTTTTAGGGCTATTAGCCAACTTCATCTGACAACAGGTTTTAGATCCACAAAACAATCTGAAAACTGGATTTACTGTGTATAAATGGAAGCTCCCACAACAACAACAACAAAATTCTTTCACGTTACTATGCTAAATTTTAAACACAGATTTCAAATAGCTAAACATCATATCTGGCCTTTCAGACTGCTTCAGTACTGATTTACTGTAGTTTTGCCTGCTCAACATGTCTGTCCTCATCCATGGTATTACCTTCCATGTTCAAAGGGAGCAACAACTCTCATTTAGGTTCCTCTGATTCTTTCACATAGTTATACATGCATATTGGGCTGGAGATGTGGTCAAAATCCACTTCCCACATTTATTTACATTTGGTATAATTCAAAAAAAGTAACTATCATTTGTATGTCATTAAAGAAAGAAATGCCTTAAAAAGACAATCATATGAGAATTTCTACTAAATCTATTCTTGGACATCCTTAGAAGTGTAAACAGTCATTTCGGTAATCACTTTTACTCATCATTCTTGAAGAAATTTTACCTTGCTACAGTCAAAATAGACATGATACATGATATAGAATCAGCAGCATTATCTTTCTCCCTTTTTTTAATAACAAATTTTAATTTTTGTTCTGATTTCAGTCTGAATTAATTGCCTTGTAGAAGAATGTAATAACTGTCAGATATGGAAAAGGTCTCTTAATTATGAAATCTCATCTAGTCAGAATACCAAGGAAGAAAGAAGAGAAAATGTTTCAGTGTGATATATCTGTCATGATCATGACTATATAATTATCATGTTTCAGTACTGAAACAACTGAGAGTCATTTTGCTGTTCATGTCTTGCTTTATGCCGTTCCAAGAGCATGTGAATTGGATTTATTTCAGTAAACAGCATTCATATTAAGGCTTCTAATTGAAAGCCATGTGTTGACATGAAACATGCGGGAGTGTAGTTCATGAGAATTCTGCAGCTTGAATTTTAGAAGACTTTAGTCTAATTTTCTGTCTAACACAGGCTCAGTTTGTGTTCTTCAGTTTACCATATACCTATCAATTTTCCTCCACCTCTATCTCTCAGCATGCCAGTCTGGCTTCCAGGTAAGCTGATATTAGCTGGGATTCATCTCATCTGTGTTAGGAAACTAAAACTAAAGTGAGTACACCCTAAAGAAAAAAAGAAAAAAAAAAAACACAATTGCAAAGTAGCATTCCAATTGGGGTTTGAATTTATTCAAGGATGGAGACTCCACAGCCCTTCTGGGCAACCTCTACCAGGGTTTGTTCACTCTAGCAACAAAAAAAAGCTTATTTTTCTGCATGTCTTACCTGAATTTGAAATTAGTTACTTGAATCTTTCTTTAGGTCCTCTAAGTACAAGAACACCAAAAACTGTGCTTTAATTTTTGCCTAGATGTTGAATGTCTAAAGCTAAATGAAGTGAAACACCCAGAATTACCAGCTGCAGTCAAAGAGGTTGGTAGTCAGAGAAATAAACAACTGAGGGTATAAATATGTTATTCAAGTCCTTACTTTCATGAAGGAGTTTGAATTTCATTCCCACATTTTGATCATTTAGCCATTACACTATTAGACTATTTGAAGTAGTGAAGAGGCAGTTTTCTGTCTTTTTGTTTGTTTCTTTGTTTGTTTGGGTTTTTTCATTAGCTGAGTCACATTCCAAGCAGATTCATGTATTGGATGCCTAGAAAAAGGAAGATAAAATAGTCCCTATTCTGAGTTAGCCCACTCACTACTCATCACACTATTTCCACCAAACTCTTCCCACACTGTTCCCTTCTGGATAGTTATGGAAGCTCTCCTCAGAACTGACTACAGAAAATATGCATCTGTCATGACCCCTTTTCCCCTTGCTCTCTGAGTATTAGGGGAAAATAGGCATCAAACAGGGATACACCATGGATATGTACCTAAGTACAGCATTTTGGACTTTAATTCTGTATACATGTTTGAACTGCATAGAGTGCTGTGGTACAAAATGCACTAAAGTCTTGACTCAGCTGTGGACAACAGCTAATTTACACTTCATATGTAAATCCACATGCATCACTTCCATTTTTTATGCACAGTGGAAGAGCTTCTGCTGTGCATTTTAGTCCATCATGAAAACACAGTTTCTAACATCTTCTACACATGGCTCATTTCTCCTCAAACACCTTCCCAAGGAAAAAAATGCATGCATACTGTTTTCATTTTCATTTGGTTTTCTCCTTGTCTTTAATTTTTTTCTTCTTTTTTAATAAAATCTATATGTATATTCTTGTAATAGAAATTATACAGTAAATAAAATATGCCACAAGCTGGAGGCAGTAAGCAATTATGTTTGAGGCTATGCTCACCCTAGGGGAATTAATTCTATGGTTTGTGACTGGAGTCCCCCCAGCTCGATTCCCCATCTCTCTTTCCCTTTTCTCTTGCTCAGTGGCATGGTGCCCAAAGACAGCTACATGTATAAAAGAGTTTTCCACAGCTGCTTGTGTCCATGAGACACCACTGATTTTCTAACAAGCAGCAAAACCCCTGTTTAGTTAGTTAAAGCTAAAGAGTCTTAGAGGACTAGATAGATTTTTGCATATGCAGTTCATGTAAACACAGAATCCATCCCCTTTAGACTTACTGGAATGGACTGTTTCAGCTCCGGGAATTATTAGAGATGCTGTGAGTACAAATCTTTAATGTTATCCAGTTATAAAACACAAAATCTTTTTTATTACTGTTGAGACCTCTGTTGAATCCTCTCTTAATTATTTTATACAGTGGTCAGTGTTAAGAAGCAAATAGATGGGTTAAATTTGTAGTGGAGAAATATTTGAATATAATACCATTGTTCCTTCTGCTGAACACAGTTCACATTTAAACAAGTCCTTAACTTAAAATTGTGGGAATAAATGAACAACTTCTCAGAACTACTGAGGTTACCAGTGTAAAGACACATAGATTCTCTACTAGACTGGTAGGGTTCTCAAATGATAGAAGTGTTTAATGGAAACACCTAGCCTCTGTGGGTGTGTTTATAGGCCATTTCATGGGAGTTGTTCAGCCTGGAGGAGAGAGGCTCCAGTGTGATCTTATGGTGACCTTTTGATATTTTAAAGGGGCTTATTAAAAAGGTGTGTGTGAGTATTTATTTATTTATTTATAAATATATTTTTATCTTTTATATATTTATATATTTGCATATTTGTATATTTATGTATTTATCAGGATTGTATTGACAGGTCAAAGGGCAATGGTTTTAAACTGAAAGAATAGATTGAGAATAGATTTCAGGAAGACTTTAGTGTTTTGTTTTGTTTTGTTTTTTTTTAATTAAGATATTGAGATACTCCAACGGGTTACCCACAGAAGTTGTGAACAACCCATCATTGGAAGTGTGATTTATAATTACGATGATTTAGTGTCCCCATGTGTCCCTTCAGATATATTCATCACCATTTTAAAAGTTCATTTTCCTCCTTTAGTTGAAAGGATGTGGAAGATAAATTGTATTGAGAATAAAAGATTTGTACAACCAGTACTGGAGAAATCAAGTAAGTCAACATTCTGTTAGCCTGTGAAAGACAAAGGCATGCTCACAGTCTGAAGCTCCCAGGAGCAGGGTTAAACCTTAAATCCAAGCTTATACATTTGTGTTTCTTTCCCTCACCTTCATTTCAAACCCTACATTTTAAAATCCTTGTCCAAATAAAACCTAAAAAAAGTTATTAATCTAACTAACCACTCTTCTGCATTGTCTCCCTGTAGATATAGATAATAATAAATAAGGCAGACTTGAAAATAAATAGAAAAACCAGTCAATTTACAATCCAGTCTCTCCAATTTATTAGTTTAAAGCACAGGAAAACAACTGAACTCTGTTGAATACCAGCATCTCTGAGTTACTGCAGATAGAAGGGAGTCTAACTCAAGGACTCTAAAGTAAGAAAGTAAACTCCTCTAGGAGTCTCATCAAAGCAGTAGGAAGGAAAAACAGGCATTGAGAATGAAAGGCTGAATCAATACTTCCTTTTTATCTTCCAAAATTCTGTTCTCTTTATTAGGAAAACAAATCACTCTTCTAGACTATTCAAAACTGCAGGAAGGACCCAAATGAAATAGAAGAATATCTTGGTTAAGTATCAATGTCTGGATATTTTGAAACTCTGTGATCAGATCAATAGCTTGGAGTATGTGAGTTATTGTCTAATACATAGAATTTTTCTAGAAACATTTATCAGCCTCTTGTCATGTACTGTGGCTTTTTTTTTTCTTATTTTTTTAGAAACAGTCCATATAAGAAGAGCTTTTATGTAAGCGCTCAAAGGCTTGAGGAACTCTGAGTAGATCAGAGAGGGTGTGAAAACCAGCTAAAAAGTTTTCTAAGTAAATTTATCTCCAAATTGCTTGGTTTGGCCCAAGTTCTCAGCCATCTATTTTCATCCTGAAAGCAGCTCATCTTCAGTGCTGGTGGCAAAATTGTTACAAAGAGGGATTTGCTTAGTGTGCCTAATGTTGAGAGCACCTAATGTTCTGAAAAATGAATTTGGAAAACTTCCCAGCTTGCACATCTGCCCCTAAAACATGAGAATAATGGACTGAATACAAGAAGGGAGGATTAAGTGAATGCTTCCTCTACTTTGCCTCCCTTTCCTAAACTCCTGTGGTCCCTCTGGATGACCTTTATCTTAAGCACAGCCTCACAGCATCCAGGCCACCAGCTAGCTTACAAAAGCAAAAGACCTATCTGACAGGCAGATGCATGGATGTGATACGGCAAATCAGCTGGTTATGTGAGCACCATATGTCAGCAGTTGGAAAGAAGGTGCATTGCAAGAAAACTCTCACCATGATTAATTAATGAATTAGTAACTTGAGAGGTCTTTTCTTGCTGCTGCTCTTTTTCTTTCTTTTGTGTTTGTGACAGTCATCTTGGCCTGATAATGAAGAAAGTGCATCAAAATACATGAAGAACTGAACAGTCTCTAAATTAAATAAAGGTGGATAATAGAATCACAGCATTAAAAGATGAAGAGGATTCCCAGATCATCACTTCCTTTTCCTGCTTTATGTGGCCGTTTCACAGAATCTACTTTCTTAACCTTCATCTACTTAGCAGTATGGTTCAAGAAGTTTGGCTTTAGCTATTTTCAGTCTGGGACAATCCCAAAGCATAATATATGTCACTGTCAGAAAACATTTTCCTGATAATCAACCTAAACATTCCAGGTTTAGCTTGATTAGCTCTCACTAGCTTTTACAACACACATAAGATGAAATTACTTGTTTCATCCTCTGTGTTTAAATCTAGGCAAGGAAAAATAAAAAAATAATTAAAACAGATCTCCAGAGGACAAACATATCCAACACCTGTTCTAGTTCCATCTACTTATCAAAACTATTGAGACTATAACTGGTTACCCCTCACCTCAAACTGTCAATTGATGTTTCCTCTTACTGATCACTTTTGCTATCACTGCTTGCAACCAGTGATGCTGAAAGCCTGCATTCTGGATGTCTGCCTCAAGCAGGTATTTACTAATTTATTTTAGACTTCAGTTAGAAAGATTCCACTAGGGAATGAAGGAGAATTACTAGCTTTTAAAAATATATTAGTACCTCTAATGCGAATAGAAGAACTTAAAAATTGTGAATAGATTGAAAAAATTCCCTTGGAAATTTGACAGCATCCACTTTGCTAATAGCAGAATCCTCCTCCAGATATGCACTACCACTTTAGTGAGCTACTATCCTGGTAAAACACAGTGTAAATAGAGTCTGATCCATTTCATACAAAATCAGCCAAGTATGAACAGACAGCGTGGGAAATTTGGAGAGCTCAAATAGTCCTTCCATCTTCAGATGCAGAGGGCCAGTCAACTCTAGCCAGCAAGCAATGCCTCAGGGCAAAAACCTCTTCAGCTATCACACTGAGAGATCTAGAATGGACTGTCTGAATTTGACATTGAGGTCTACTTGTGCTGTACATGCTTCTCAGAGCTTCAGCACTTTGTTTTCAAATATTTTGTCTGTTTTGTGCATTTTGCAGTTCAGAATCTTGTGCCCTGAACCAGGGTTTCACTACATTCACTTCCATTTTATACAGAAGGTAAATACAGTACAAATACATAGTGCACTCCATGGAAAGGTAAAATGGATTTTGGATGCTACTGCGATCTTCCTTAATGTGTTTGCAATAACTGACAGTCTCTAGCCATCACACAATAGCCATTCCTTTTAGAAAGTAAGAAATATATCTGTTATCTCAGATAAATTTTGAGGTTTTAAGTGGAATCACCACAGCCCCAGTATATTGAGTGCTAAGTGACATCAATTACTGGAAAGTACTAGTAAATTTTCCTTTCAGCAGAAAATATTAAAAAAAAAAACTACACAGAAAAAAATAATTTCTAAGGCAAAAACTAAGCAGAATTCAATTCTGAACTATTTCACTTCGAGCAAACCTCGTGTCAGAAAAGTCAAGGTAAGATGAATAAATAAAGATGTTTTTCTCTTACCTTCTAGTTTTCTCCCAGGCCAGTTTGTTCTTGTGGGATTTTTGATGGTGCTGTTCTTAGCAAAATTTATCATACCTGAAGGACAAAAACAGAGCCAGATGTTTGCCTGTAGACTTTGTAAATAGCTGCAACCAGGTTTTATCTTAAGATTCTTCTACTAGTTTCATTGCATAATTTAATTTTATATCTGGCATTGCATTCTATTTATTCATGTTCCAGCCACAAAAATTGCTGTCTTTTCTTTGTTTAAAAGTCAGGAGATGTTGACTCCTCTCAGATAAGATATTAAAGCAAAATTCCATTTATATTTGTTAAACACAATGTTGTTATAAGTGAATTGTATGCCCAATTGTATTATAAAACAAAACATCCACTATAATGATTAGAATAACTGCTGCTACTTTGAATTTAGAAATACATATTAGCTAATGTTAGACAGAAGCTCTTTCGACTAAACACTCTGTCATTATTGTGCACACAGTAATTTTTCCATCGTATAATGTCTAGATTTTTAAACAAACTCTAGAGGGTTAGAAAAGTAAGTGAAGTTTTCTGAACTGAGAAGACTCTACTTAAATGGAATTTATCTCTCTATATAGATATTTATACAAACACATGCAATTATTAACAAATAATTTCATAGATGTAATAGATTGTGGAAACATCTCCTAGGAATCAGGATCTTTCACATATCACATTAAGATATGAACCAAAATAAGATTAGAGCCACAATCAGTGCTGAAGAGTGAACTACCCTATGAAATCAGATGAGTGCTCATTGGGATACACAGGGAAAAACATTCAAATGATGGATTTGTTCACACCTTTGATTGAAGTCCAAGAATCAAAACAGAAAAAAAAAAATAAGACAGCATTTGGAGTGAATTTTCACATCAGACATTTTGTTAACCATAGGCAGTCCATTAGCTAAACTTTGCCTTCCTCTTAAATGTATTATAAAACTTACTTATATCCAGAAATTTTCTTTATAAATTTTAAGGCCAGATTTAAAGAAGCTGACTGAGGCAAAATGAGTGATTGTGGTTAACTTTAGGATGCTGTCCAATTTTATTGCAGTGAAAAGTGGTGCCTTATGGTTGTCTGAGCCTGTGGAGGGTACTGTGATGGGAAAGAAGAAGCTAACCCATGGAATTTGTCTCATTTCATAATGGTTCTCTAGGAAAACCTCTCTGCAGTCCCCCTGAGACACTAACATTCCCTAAAACTTTTATTCTATCACTTCTGTTCATATCAATAATCTTACCTTCATCACCTTTCCCAACTGGAAACAGCATTCAGCTTAGTTATATCCTTTGTATACTAAAATAATGGAAACTCTACAATTAAATAAAAATAATTCATCCTCAAAATCCAGGATAAATAAGCAGAAGGATAAATATACAGAAAATATATTCTATCAGTGAAGTACCAAGTCCTGTGCCAAGGCAATAAATTATTGAAGGTTCATGTATTTTGTAAAGCCATTTTTGTTGCTATTTGGATTTACCAAAATTGCTCATCCACTGAAAAATTTGCAATTATTTATCTATATTTTACATAAAGGTGTCCATAAAAGCATTATTTGCTTCTGGTTCACTGTCTCTTCTTTTCAGCTCTTCATTCCGTTCAAAACATAATTTTGATCAATTTAGTTATTTTTAAAAAATTCTAAGGCACTCCATAAGAAAGTATGGAACACTCTAATTAAAATATCATTTAAATAAATAAAAGCATTATAGAAGCTTTTCAAGTGAAGCAGTTAAATTAATAGTTTTGCTCACCTTTAGCTACTCTTTATCTCTTTGGACTCCTTGTTCATGATGTATTGGTATGGTCAGACGTACTGTTTCCATCCTCGCGTGTTTCCAATCTCAGACACACGGATGGCACTTAACTACCTGTTAATAATGTTGGCTCCTAAACTAGCTGGTGCTCAGCCCAGCAGTGAAGCCAGGCCATGATTCTGTCCCATCAATAACAGAAATAGTACAGAGTTGTGTCAATTGCTGTGTCTTTTAATCAGTATTTTTGTGTGCCAGAGCCCTTTTGTTTGACAGGAGATTCGAATACATCATAAACATGGCATTGGCACAAATTGTTTTAAGAGCACTTGTTTTCATGCTGAGTTCATTCCTGGCTCTAGTGGATTGCTTTACTTGTGTATTTTCACAATCTCTATCCATTTTGCTACCTGTCCTAAAGGCCCCAAAATGTTCACATAACACTGATAAAAATACATCAATGAAACACTCATCTTGCTGATTTGGCACTGTAATAAACCTGCCCCAAAGCCAGTCCAAAGACTTAAATGTATCTTCAAGTCTCTTGGATGAGTGTAGAGTAGCAATTTCCTTTTACTGCCTTAGTATGCAATATATCCCCTAAGTAAAGCTAGTTTGGAAACTGAGAAAGAGTAATTTTCTCCTATAACTTTCTCTAATAAATAGCATCCAATGATAACAACATCCCTGTTGAAAAACACAAACCACTGATCAAAAACAATAACAAAAAAGAATACATAAATGCACTATTAGTCAGTGACAACTGGTGTGTTAGCATGCAGGGTTATTTATACCAGACCTGAAAATAACTGATTTGTAATAGCCTTAATGTTTCTTGTTCTGCAGCCAACACACCCCAACCATTTTATGTGCAATTATCATGAAATAATACACCAGACCTGACCAACTGTTTGAAACATTCTTAGTCACAGATTTACAATTGAACTCAATTAGTTAATTTTTTTCAATAAATTGATTTCTAAACCATAGCTCTATGATTAGTTTATAATTATTAATAAAGAATGGATTAGAACAAAATGTGTGTCTTAATTAATTTTTTTAAACTTACATTTACACTGTCTGGAATTATTTATGTCCAATTTACACTCCTGGAACCAACCCTGCTGTGAAATTGCAGCCTTCTGAAGCATTTGGCAACTGAAAAACCTAGCTATGAAATTTTGCTCATCATTACTTTTTTTTTTTCCCTTTTCAATTTTACACCTAATTATAGACCATTAAATCAGTCCTCCCTAAATGTATAAGATTGTCTGTTTTATGCAGAGTGGTTATTTATTTACCATCATTGACAGAATGTTGGAACACTCAGAAGGAATTCCTTTAAACCATTATTTATCGTACTGCCTACTGTAGAAAATGCAGAAATCCTTAAAATAGATTTACAGTCACAATGCTTGGCAGTAACACTCAACCCAAAATTTCCCAGTGTCCTGTATTTGTTGCAGGTTCTCTTCAGTCCCATATGTACACTTTTCTTTCCTCTTCCTTCACCCTTCTATCCCTCATCTTTTCAAAGTAAGAATATCTTTCAGTTCATTTTAATAAGTTCCTTTTAAAATTTTTTTCAGTCATTTTTCAGATCACTGAGCTTGGTAGTTATGGTTCACTGCTAGAACTACAACCCTGACTGTGGTTTCAGTCAAGATGAAAAAGAAATAGATAAGAAACAGAAACATGAGAACAAGATAGGAAAGAAATCCTATTTCCTGTGCCTATTAAAATACAGGAGAGAGATTTTTAAAATGCTATTCTCTCCAATGTTCTAACAATTCACAAGCCAACATTTAATACATACCGCTCCCTTCTAAACTTCATTGTAATCCAGAGAGAGTGCAGAGAACCTGAGCCTCTGAAAGCATACTGGGAGCATAGAAAATTCACACAAACAGCACTACATCCATCAGTTAGCACAGCACCTTGTTACCATTCAGAAACAATATAGAGAGGCCCCTATTTCTGTGGGTAATCTGTTCATCAGCATAGGGAAATTTTAAATCTATGTCTCCTGTTCCCAGGGAAAAGGGGGTTTGTACCATTGACCTAAAGACTCTGAACAAAAGTGCCTGTCCTCATCCCATGTCAATGGTACAAAGACACCAGTAACACACAAACAGCAGAATCTTTTAAATTTAGTGATCAGGTTATTTGGAAACAGACCAGGGCCAAATATCTGGATGAGAGTTACAGCTACAAAATCTTTTTATGCCTTAAAAATGAGACACTGCTAGGATAAAACATAGAAATAGTTGTTAAGGTCTGCAGTAATGAATTGTACCCATCTTAGTTTAGTTTTGTTTATAGAGACTTTATATACTTCCCATTTCTCTACCTCAATCAAAATCCATTTATCTCTTCAGGAATATATTGGCAAGGTCAGAGATTTGAACCCAGGTTCAAGAAGGTTTCTGAATAGATTTAGTTTTGAGCAGAGTGGTATCCCTGAGGATTGTGGAGGTCAAACTCAGTATGTAGTAAAATGTGAACAAACACTACCTACATTTTATTTACTTTGGAATCAGGCTTCTGGATTTTGATAGAGAAAAGCGAGTATTATTTTGATCTTATTTCTGTTAGGCTGGCCAATGTAGCACCAAGCAGAAGCAGTGAAGTGCTTGGCTGCCCTCAGTGGGACAAAGGCTGTGTCTGAGCCACCAGGGTGTGCAGCACCTCTTGTAGCCCAGGAGGTGGAGGGTGACAAGGCATGACGATGATGAGGTGGTAAATGATTCACCAGAAGTATGGCTGCAGTTACAGAGATTTGTTATGAGCTGATAAGCAAAGACAAAAGACCATCTTAAACTTCCAGCTCCAACTTCCAGTCATACAAAACACATTAGGATGAGTGAAAAGAGAATTAATCTTTTTTAATGAATTGAGCATGGTGGAGACTGTTGAGAGAATGTATATCTAAACCTCACAAAAGACCTATTCCAAAGACTTTTACAGAGCAGTGGTTCAGTTAATGACACAGAATATATGAAGTAAAAAATGACACATTATAATGAAACAGTAATGGCCTACCTGCATAATGTGAAAATATCCCTGTGATATAGAATAGATGGAATCAGTCACCTGAATAAGTCTCACCTCCATTGCGCTGAGAAAGCACAAAAACAGCAGCTGAGGAGCATCAATAGTGGGGCAACCAGGAGGAAAAAAATTAAATTGAATTAAATAAAACGGGAAATAAAGTGGCTGGGGGTTTTCTCTTTCTCCAGTACCCATAACAGACCAGTGGACTAGAAAGACCCTTCAGCAAGGAGGGTTTCATTTCTGTTTAGGAGCTTATGCTGCTTATAGTGACTCAAAGACAGAATTCCCAACCAAGACCACCAGCATTCCAATAACTTAGAGAATGCCTGTATTGGGTGGTATTGGATCCAATGGATCACCATTTTCAGTAAGTGCTGGGTGGTGCTCCAAACACTTGTTAAGGCAGCATCCCCAATTCCTTACACTCTCAGTGAGTATGGAGATATTTTACATAACAGGGACAAAAGACAACTGTTTTTCATTGGCTCATATTTCACATATCCATTAATTTTTGTTCTTTCTTTCCCTAAATGTATTGTTTTATCACACAGGAAACAATTTATCTACATTTTAAATAACTTCTCAAGAGGACATTTGAGGGAGATTATTTAATTGGTGTGTCCTGATGTTTCTTTTCTTCTTGTTAGGGCATTATAAAACTCCTGCTTCTCACAACTGTAGGTTGTAGCTGAATTAACTGCTCATAATTTACAATTAGCTGCTAAAAATATACCTATATATCACTGTTCATAGAATTCTCAGACAATTAAGCTGCTTATTCTTCTTCAGTGCTGGGGTGTTTTGATACTATTTTTTTATTTAAAATAATGCTGCCTTATATGTTTTCAACTGGGAATGAAATCCACATAAAATTCAAAATATTTACTCCATAACTAGAAATTCTCTTAATCTCATAAATTTCAAGGTACAGTACTGCACACTCTAAGAAAGGTATAAACCTAAAGATTTCATCCCAATAATTTCAATTCATTGCTTCATTTCTTTGTGAGAAAAGACAACACTTATTTCCCAAGAAGGCATTATTATAGTCTTATAATGCTTATCAGAGAAACATACAGGCTCAGAAGCGCAGTCATTGATCGTTTTCTAGGCAGACAACCAGACTGAAAGATTCTCAGTCTGTTCCCAGATACCCAGAAAATATTTTCTGTGATATTGAGCAAAGATTTGTGCCTTTGCATTTCCTTTGGAAGAAAGAAATTCATAAATTGTTTTTATTTTCATATTACATTTTCCCTATACAATGCTATCTAGTCTGTGTAATAAAAAAACTCTTCACTTTTTGGGGAAACTTCTCAGTTATCTGAGCAGTAACATGGCCAATAATAATAGGAAATCTCTAAATCATTCTGGGTTTTAATCTTTTGAAGATACTACCACAGCATATAAATAAAAAAATACTAATTAATATCATTCATATCATCACTGTGATCAGTGCTGATTACAACAGTAAACCTAATAACATTTTCTCAAAGTACCTCATTTTCATGAAATAAAATTCTTATCCCTCAAAGGGGAGTTTTAGATCCAAGCAGGAATCCACCACTGTAGCTTTTGTGTAAATTAAAATGCAGTGAAGAGTTAAAAACCCTCTAATTTTCAAAGTTTAGCAAGATAGAGATATAACCCCCAAATGTGTTTGTGAATTTCATGATCACTTACAGCTATCAAAACTAGAGCCAGTATTTATCTGAAAGAAAACCAGGTTTAAAACTGAAGGTATGTAGCTAACCTGTGAATTATTTGTTAGTGAATTTCAAAAGCACTGATTAAAATAATCATTTAAAGTAGAAATATTTCTAAATGAATACTGTGAAACAGGAAGAACCAGTCTGTCTCTTAAATGAAAAATCCTACTTCTTTGATAAATCATGATTTTTATAGGTATCAAAAAAGCTACAGGGGAATTGTTTGAACTTTCCTTTATTACTTCTTTGAACTTTCAGGTAATTATTGGCAATAATCCTCAATGTTAAAGAAAATGAATAGGTTAAGAATTTTTGTGCGTAACAAATAGTTTCCAGGGCTGAAAGCAAAACCAGGGAAATCTCATTAAATACTGAGTGATGAGAGGGAATAACAAGGGTCTGTTTAACACCAATCCCAGATTTAATACTTATCTGAAAACTTCTCCTCTGTTTTTCTCTCAATTTTTAACACTGATAATATTTGCCTGCTGAACAATGTCAAGGTTCGTTGCTTGTCCTTTATTTGAGGAAGCACTTTTGCACATAAATGAATTAATTTTAAGAAAAGTCACAACTGTGGAATCTCCACACAGTTAATGATTTCTTAGATTATCTGTACAGGAGATGACATTTCTTCCCAAATGTGTACAAGCAGACGTTATTTTTCTTCAAATACAGAGAAAAGATTTATAGATAATATCTAAACTTTCTTCACCAATTATATTTGAAGTAGAGATAATTTCTTTAATTTTTTTCCCAAGAAAGACTATGTCCTCTGCTTTATTTTCCCCTTCTTGCAAACACCCCCCAAGAGAAGAGATTAAAGGACTGAAGGACCTACTTATGTAGAAACAGCAGATCAGCAAAGTATAAAATAAAACATTGGAACATTTCTGTGAGAAATATACTATTTGTTGTAAAGAAAGACACAAGTATTTCACAAAACCAAAATCACAAGGATAACATTCCTAGCTCTTTTTTTCACTATTAAGTATCTTTCTACAGAGGAAAAAAACTGGAATGCTATCTATCGGCATGTCACCCTATTTCAAAGTGCTTTAAAGTCAAGTGCTGCACGCAGCACTTTTCTAACTGACCAAATGCAACCTGTGCTATTGTATTAAAGTTCTGTCTGCCTTCTCAGTGGTTCTCGAGGTTGTTTTCTTTTCCACAGAAGTCTCATGAGAAACTGAAGATGTCTGCAGATGCCTGTGTCCTGGGCTGCAATGTTAAACAATTCTTACTGTTTTTTTGTTGCACCAGTCCCACGATACCTTCCCAGAGAAGTTGCATTCAATCAGTGTAAGCTGTTTCTAGTGATGTGACTCCTAGTAACTTCACAGTTTTGCGCTATCTTTGGAAAACAAACCAAGAACAAACCCAAAACTTTACAGTCACAAAAACTCCTCAGTTAAAGGTACCAAAACTCTGGAGAGAAAGAACCAGTGGATGAGGAAGAAGACTAGAATTTCTGTGTGCTTTTTTAAACCAGATTGATGACATATTACTACTGAAAAAATTGTCTTCAGAAAAAAATCATTCCTGGGAGAAAAATTCTCCATTTTCTGTGATACAACTCCACATATTGTTTTAGCTCAGACCAGAAGTGAATTTTGCATTTTAGGAATCCAGCTCTGACTGTGGTCTGCCATTAAGGGATACAGTCCCTTGGTCAGAGGAGAGCTCATCACAACCAAAGTCCCCAAAGTGGGGCAGCACTTAGCACCTGAAGTTTCACTGTCTGGGTCCTCTCTGTACTCACCAGCCAATCTCCTGCCCACCTTACACCCAAACTATATCTCATAATTTTGGATATAAAGATGACATAGAAGATTTAATCAGAAATCAATTACATTACCCAGGCAAATTTGCCCATGGTGAAGAATTGCTGATCATTCCCAGACATCCTCTTGGACCGTCAGAGACCTCCTCTAATCACGATACAATTAAGTTTAAAAAAGAAATTAAACATATTAAAATGGTAAAATGTATCAACTGGTTCCTTTAGAAAGACAGAGAAAGTGCAAATTAATATTTGAGGAGGCATAAATATTATATGCAGAAAACCTTAGTAGAAAGAGCTGGAAAATCTGGAGGGAAACTTAAGAGATGCAAGAAATTATCCAAATTGATATGAAAATTTCCTTATCCTATTGAAAAAAAAAAATAATCTGTTTCAATAGAGAAAACTACTTACATTTTTTCTAGAAAACCCTTAAAAGAAAATTCCATAATTATTAAAGACAAGCCTAGTGCATAATGACTCTTTGGAAAGCTGTCATTCTGGTGACAACGAATTCTAAATAAATAACCTTATACCTGTACTAAAGAGTACCAGAGAGTAACAGCATATATGAGAGTATAATCAGACCTCTGGGACAGGGCTGCAGATAAAAAACAGGATAGAAAGAGATCAAATAGACAAAGATTCAGTCCAAGATCAGGATATCTACCTGGGGGATTTATACATGGCCAAAGCGTCAAAGCTCCATTATAGTCAATGATACAGTCCCAATACAGTCTGTGGTGCCTGCAGAGCCCTCAGCTGATCAGCAGCTGGAAAAGTCTGGAGGATGAGCTGGTGGCTCTCATTCCAGCAGGAGAGGTGCTGTGAGGTGGCACTGCTGTAGTACAGCTGCGTGGCACTGGCTCAGCCTCACCAAGAAAAATTTATTGCAAAGGTGTGAGAAAGTGTGTGAACTGCAACTCTGCAAGACAGGCTAAATGGAAACATGGAGTGCAATTGCTGAGGTAGTAAAAGCTGTTTAGAGTAGAACAGTGGAAAAAATACTA
>PYHW01009698.1:1863513-1884491 GCA_013186435.1 Turdus rufiventris
AATTCTACACCAATCATAACAAAGGTATGCATGCCTAGAGTCACACAAGCTCCACCTAAACACAAAAAAAACCAGTAAGGTAAAAATAGAGAAAATTTAGGCAAGACTCCATCATAGCTGCTAGGATCAGTCAAGGGGCTGAAGCTGTCTTCTCCCTTGTAGGCACACCTGTTGGGTAAGAACCACACTCTGTGTGTGCTGAATGCTTTTATTGGGGATTGCAGCTTGTCTGTGTGTTGCTTTGAATATGTTTTAGCAGTCATGCTATCAACAACAATCATCACACCTTAACCTGTTGCAATTTTATATTAATAAAGAGTGCTATTCCATAACTATTGGTGTGGGTCTTTCGCAGGTGCTGGCAGTCACTGGCAGCAGGGAACAGACCCAAATGTAAAGGAAGACCTGCTGAGAGGTCTCCTTTATGTTGTTTATATTTCCCTGAACAAGTCAGTCAAACCATTCCTCAATCCAGCAGGACTGTTCAGTGAAGGGTCTCCCCAGTGGGGCAGTGACAGGCTGGTCAGGCACAAGCATCTCAGTTTTCTGAGATGGGATGCTGACAGACAAATCAAACACTAATGGTCAAGTCCATCTCTCCACATTAAGGGTTGAGGAAACCTCCCTTATTCATGTGACATACATAAATAACCACTCTCGATTCCTGTCTGTGTTCTGCTTCAGAAGTAATTTGAGGCATGGCAAAAGGTACCCAAAGACCAGTAACACGGTGAAGGAGGGTTACCAGTTCAAGAGCTGTAAGAGAAACTTAAATATTCTGTGCATGTCAGCCCCTCAGTAAAATTGAGTTGCCTCAGAAGGGTCATCTGTTTTCATTTTAAACAGATTTACAGGACCTAACCTCCAGCTGCTAGTTCAGAGGGGTGACTGCATTTGTTTTTTATCGTGGTAGGACATACCTTCCCCTGATGCCTTCAGTAAAACCTCTCCAGCTCTCAGGTGCAGACCTGGTCTGGAAGTGAGCTGTTGGGATTTGACAAAGTAAAAAAATTTTAAAACTGTAAAAACTTTGCTTTCCATCTTCATATCTTACTTATCTTTTTCCTCTCCTCCCCGTATGCTCTTTCTCAGTTCAAAATAAACTTTTTCTTAATCGTGGCAGATTGATTAAATTGATTACTGTGTTGTCCTTTACCTTTTCTGCAGTGGTAAGGAGACAACACTCTTTATGTGCTTATAAACAACAAGATCTACTTTTTTCTTACTTTCCCCTCATGAAAGCTTATTTTCTCATTCCCTCAGCTGCTGCATGATAATGCAATATAGCAAAACAGGGCACAACCCAGGAAGTCTCCTCCTCTTTAAGAAACTATTTTGTGCATTTACCATTTCCAAACCTGACTCAACTATTGCCTACTATAGATGCAAAAAAAAAAAAAAAGTTCATTTTGAGAGCTACTTTCAGATTAATGAACACTCTGTCCTTATAGGCATGCTTTTTCTGTAAGCATCTACACATGGGCCAAGTCTGATGCCACAGAAAGGTAAATTAGAGGCAAACTCTGTTTCTCTTCCCACTGCCTGCAATAACTTGCTTTAAGGGAATGCCTGCCAGAGGATGCAGTCATGCCTCCTTCATGGGCTAAGCTTGTTGCATTTCCCACAGGCACAGATTAACAATCCTTACCACTACCACCATCCTATTCTATTTTGGGGTGCCACACCACTGTTGCCTGTAAAAAAACTGGAAAATGCAATGACTTACTGTGGTAACATCATCTTTGCATTTAGGTTTTTGTAAATTGTGAAAACTTAGGGTTTCCAAATGTTGACGTTTTACACACTTCAAGTGATGAATGCATTTGCTTTAAAAATAAAAAAAAAATTACATTTTCCACAGTTTTCTATCTGTTGCTGTAATTTAAGAGGTCTGTTTCAGACTGATAAAATTGGAAACATTGCTAAGTGTGAGCAAACATTTTTGTTCAAAATTATCAAAGACTCATAGCATATCTTCTGGAACTTTTGACGTTTTCTATATAGGGCAGACTGAGCTCAGGAATCAGGAAAGAATTTCTTTGGCTCAGATCTAAGCCACGTAAGTATAGAACTTTGTTCGTTTTGATTAGGCTTATATACTGATAGAAAAAACATTCCTGGCAGCCAAAAATTTTTTTCCTTTTATCTCCTACTCAAAAATAGATCAAATTATTATAATAAAAAGAAAACAAATGTATTGATTCATTAAGTAAGTTTGGCTCATGAGCAGATTCTTGAGCTAAGTAATTCTGAATTGTCATTTATAGAAATATATTAGTGAGTTGATTCACTTGAGTAGCAAGGAGGAAGATGGGTTGTAAAGATAATAGTATACAACTATATATAACTACATATAAAATAATTTCTGGCAACATCTAATGTGAGGGAAATGCAGAAATTAGGAGGAACAAAGTTACCTTATTCAGCATCTAATTTCAAGATGACTGCATTTTCAGATAAACTGTAGGTCAACGGAAAAAAGTAAAAAAACTAAGAGTTCCCTATTTGAAACTTTCTGAAGTGACTTCACTTCAAAAAGAGAACATGAAGCAGCACACTCTTGAATTCTGAATACATGCATGGAGAGGAATTTGAATAGGTAGCTAACAGCTGTTATTGATTAAATTGTATGCAAAAATAAAAAAACATAATAAAAAAAATTGTCCTTGAAAACCTGAAACCCAGTGCACTGTGTAATGATAGATGAAATGTATCAAGACCCCTGACAAAATGCTATGTGTATTCAACCCATTTTTAAACACAAGGCTAGAAAAGCAGTGAGCTGAATCTCATATGGCTCCTGCCTTAGCTTCTCTTCAAAAGCATCTTTAAACTTTTGCTTAGCTTCAAATACTTTTATAGAATTCATTATATTGTGTGACTCACCCATGTGCTTAAGAGTCTGAATAAAAATCACTCTAAATATGTGCTGTGTTTGACTAAACTGGACTGTAAATGTATCTGGTGCTTTTCCCAGTGGGAAACAGAACCTGGCAAGATTGTTAATTAAGGTCTAAATTAAACTAGTCATCTACGTTTCCTTGTCACTGGAGACATGATTGCTCTCCAGAGGTGATTTTTTTTTTCCTCTGCACAGAGCTGTTCCATCTGGACAAGTTTAGACAGACAAGTAATTTTGAGGTGGCTCCCATGCAGACCGTGCAAAGCCAGGACTGATTTAAACACGCTGCCTCAGGGTCCAGCAGGAGACTGCCAACACCAACAGGGACAATGTCCCTGCTTGTGCCACTCACACTGCTCCTGCTCCTTCAGCAAGACCAGGAATGTCTTCCATCTGCTTGCATACATGAAAAACAAGCAGTACAATATCATTGCCCCTCCAAAAAATACATATTCTTAATTGCTTTTTTTGGCACAGGTTGATTCTCTGAAATAGTTTGAAAAAGAGGCCAGCAGGCAGCACTTCATGACTAGAAAGAAGTTGGGAATAAGAAATTATGGAAACATTTCAATGTAAAAAGGGGTGAGACTTGGGAGTTATCATCATCCTCAGCAGGCTGCCTGCTCAGTCTGCCACGTTTCATGGAATCCCAGCTGAAAATTTTCGTCCTATCCATTATTCAGGAAACCAATCTGTTCAATCCAGGTGTGGATTACAGTGCTGAGAGAAAGCAACCTAAAAGTTATCCCCAGCAATGTCTGAGTGAGATGTCAGTGTTGCACCAATGCAACAGCTGTGACAGTGGTAGAGCCCAGAACCAGGACTGTCCCACAGAAAACACAAACTTTCTATCTTTTGGCTGAATCCTGAATCAGATAAATCAAAATGTACCATACACTTCTTCACAACAGAGGGGAAAATAAATACATTTCAAGTTTATAAAACTGGGATTTTGTGAGAGCATTTATGAAGAAAGAACCATCTTCCCTCTACTCAGCACTGATATCAGACCTGGAATACTGTGCTCAGCTACGAGCTCCCCAGCACAAGAGAGAAAGGGACACACTGGGCACAGTGCAGTGAAGGGCTGCTGAAGTGACTGTATGGAGCATCTCCCCCTTGAAGAAAGGCTGAGAGAGCTTGGGCTGTTTGTTCAGCCTGAAGAAGGCTCAGGGGAGATCTCATCAATGCGTGTAAATACTTGGAGGGGGATGCGAAGAAGGCAGAGCCAGGCTCTTTCCAGTGTGCCCCGACAAGGCTAGAGGCAATAGGCACAAAATGAAATGCAGGACGTTCTGTGTAGTGGTCTGCTCATCCTGAGACATTCTGTACAGATCAGCTCTGTTCTTCCTAAAATAAAATGGTTTCATCTGTTCTGTCTTATAGGTCCATGACTTTTATTATTCAAAAACTAACATTTTCTGGGCTAGTGCTAAGCAGCAAAACCAAAAAAATGTGCCAAGGAATGCACTAATGATTAAAGACTATGAATAATCCCATTAAAATGCTGGGACAATATCCTGGGCTTGTTCAGTTTAATGGCATAGATATAGCTTTTATATTTATAACAAAATAAAGGACATAAAATAGAACTCTAATTTCATTGTATTAATATTCAGCATCAATTTCCTTAGCAACATCCTATTCAGTGCTAAATCTTATAGTGATGCCTTTGGTTTGATTTCTAACCATTGCTTCCTTTCTTAATAAGATTATGGTTTTTGGTGTGAGATGCCTCCAAGAAAATCAAGAATTTTTAAAATTAGATTGTTTGTCACTATTGTCATTAGATTTGCATCTGTAAATGCACATAGGGCAGAAATTTCTAGAAATTTATTTTACTTTCATGTACTTTTTTATAACTTAAATTTAAGGAATAAAATTCTTCTTTCTGTTTCTGAAAATAAAAATACAAGTTAGAGAGCTACAACTATTTTTACCTGAAATCTCTATACATTTGTATCATTATGTATTTCTTATAGGAAGATACTTTGTATGTATTTCAATCAGCATGCCTGAAAAGCACATAAATAAGCAAAAATAAATTATGCACCACTGATTAAAGGGAAATACATGTTACAATTAGGTATGAAGTATATCAGAAACGCTGGGTGAAAACCAGAGATAGGCTTTGTATATTTTAAGGCAGAGATTTGTAACTCTCACATTTGCAAAAGGAAAGTAGTCACTCCAGCATTATTTTTTAGTCTGAAAATGTGTTACAATTCTTTGCTTTCCTTATGGCTGCACTGGTATCAAATTTGATGATCCATGTTCTTACTAAAATTAGTCATAGTTTTGAAAAATCAAGTCTCTTGTTTCTCAGTGTCAAACAACAGTAAATTTTCTGCAATTATTCAAATACATGAATAATTACAACTTCTTCAAATGTAATTTAATATATACAGTTCTTGGTTTTGAATATGGATAATGTAAGATACAAAGCTTAAGATAATTTAAAAATATTTTTACTACACTTTCAGTTCAGACCGTGTCATAGAAAAACTGATATATCATTTTTTGATGAACCTATTTTTCTAAGAACTAACGGATGTGAACCTTTTCTCAGATGTAGCAAATTGTCCTTCAAAATAATCATGCTAACAGGAAAGGTCAGCTTCAGATTAAGTACAATTTCATTGTTATTTCTTTCATTACATCCTGATTGATTTATATAAATTGATGTTGAGCAGAGGAGTTATGGTTTGGTGACTGCATGAGTATTAATTTGTCCCTCAAAATATACAGGATAGTCAGAAATTCTTCTTTTTACCAACTACCTGTTAACATTGTACAGTTTTTAACCTTTAAACAAGGAAAGAACCTCAAAATAAAATTAATAGCTTCTATCCTACAATTTCTGCTCAACTCCAAGCTTCCATTTCTCCCTTCTTCCTCTGCCTTACCTGTTTCAGTACAGACACTGACTTTGCAAGGAATAGAAGATTTCATCCTATTTGTCCAGTGTATGTGCCTTTGAAAACAAGGAGCCATGGTCAAGGTATAGATCACAGAAGGAGAAAGCTGGATTCTCATCTTAGCTTTGCCTTGACAGTTTTCAAAATCTGTGTAGGATTCACTGAAGTTTATTTTCTGAAGGTATAAAGGGAAGAAATATAACCCCTATTATTTTCTCAAGTGCTTTTGGGATTTAGAAATGTGAAAGGAAATGTTAGACTGTGGCATCCACAAAAAAATATTCGTGATATTTCTGTAATCCCTGTAGATACACTTAATAAGATGTATTTTGATATGAACAAATATCAACAGAGCAGAAACACCTTATATTATATGCATATAACTTAACAAAGCACATAATTTTAAATATTGATAAATATTGAAGATATTTTTAAAATTGGAGTTATCTTTAATTTGTGATTTTTCCACTAACCAGAAAGTTTGAATTTGCTTAGTCATTAATGGAATTTTTAAAAAATCTTTCTAGATTTTACTTTGCTGGGATGCTTTCATTTTGCCATGGACTTTCTCTTTATACTGTAGGCTGATAAACATCACGTTACCTTGTTCAGCTTATGTTCAGCTCATTACACAGATAATTATTTCAAATATTCATGTCAAACTCTAGATTTCTTATTTTTCAAAACATAGGAAAGGGAATGTAGTATGTAAAAAAAAATGATTCCCAGTCTGGACTCTGTGTAGCTCAGTCCTTCTGATTGTCTAAGTTATGACATCTGGCCTTTCATCTCTTATGAAAAGATGATCTAAATTCTTGAATTGGGATGTGGTTCTTCTCCAAATTGTAAGAAACCCCAAGAATGCTCCATCCAACGCTCATCAATACTCTTTTCTATTTCAACTCTCTCTCACTGGATCACTCTGTTTGCTGGAAATCTTCTACTCGTAACTTTCTACTGTGACTTCCATAGGAAGAGCCCATTATTTAACTAAAGACAGCAGACACTGGGACAAGGATGTGAGCAGCTCCAATTAATCATCATCTCCTCCATCTCACCTGCCACAATGATGAGAAGACATCAAAAATGTTATTTCTTTTTTTCTGGTGTAGCCAGTTTCAAGTTTCCTGGCTAGGAGAAAACAGTTGCGGTGCAAGGTTGCAAGAAGCTGCAGGAGTCAGGGAAATTGCTGGAAACAGGGCTGCAGAGGAGGTGTACATATAGAGCCCTTGTAGAAAAGTGTTCATCCTCCCCAAACATAGACTGGATGTGCTATGGATGAAGTTTGAGTGGGAGAATGGAAAGTAACCAAGAAGGAACACTGGGAGCTGAACTGTGAGAATTCTCAGGGGACTGAGGGCACAGGCAGCTGTGCCAAAGGTCAGTTCTGTGAGGGAAAAGGGAGCAGTGGCCATCACTCCAGAGGAGGCTGGATGTCAGCCCCCAGCAGGGCTGGAGCTCCAGGGAGAAGCAGCAGCAGGTGGGAGGATGGCCCAGGTAAAAACATGAAAGCCCAACAATGACATTTGAGAACAGTGGCTCTGAGAGATGTTAAGTTATGGCTGAAGCTGCCCTGTTGGAAAGATTCATTAACCTTCATCACGAATTATTCACTTAGCCCTGAATTTAATCAGTAACCTCTTACTATACCATAATATAGGAATAATAATGTTTAAATTCTGTTATGAAGTCATATTCTGATGTGATCCTAAGCAAAATAGAATGGATATTTGGGAATTTCACTGGGTAAATATTCACAGATACTTCAAGATACACACTTTTAACAACTGACACTTGTTAAAAATATGTATCTATATATTTCCATTTTGAAAAAGATAAAAGCAATAGGTATTGATTTAGTGTTCACTCAAATGGTTTGTTAACAGAATCACAGAACACCAGGTTGGAATGGGTTCTCAAGAACCATCTGGTCCAACCTTTCTTGGTAACAGCATAGTAAAATACTGGTCTAGACAAGATGGCTCAGCACCCTGTCCAGCTAAATCTTAAAGGTGTCCAATATGGGGGAATCCACGACTTCCCTGGAGAGATTCATACAAAGGTTGATTGTTCTCACTGTGAAAACATTTCCCCTTGTGTCTAACCAGAATCTCCCCAGAATTAACTTGTACCCATTACCCCTAATCTTTTCTAAAAAGGAACTCTCCATCTTCTTTGTGGCCACCTTTTAAATTCTGGAACATGGTGCCAAGTTTTCACCCTTCAGGGGTGAGCACATCCAGATCTCTCAGCCTCTCTTCACACATCAGGCTTCCCAGTCCTTGGATCACCTCTGGACCCTCTGCATTCTGTTCACATCATTTTTGTAGAGGGGGACCAAAACTGACCACAGGGTTCCAGGTGTGGCCTGACAAGCACTGAGTGGAGTGGGATGATACCTTCATCTCTGCTGATGCATCCTCTTGGCTTTCTTTGCTCCAGCAACAAATAGGCTTTCTTGCACTTATTTTCCAAAGTTTCTTAGGTACTAAGATGATGCTTTCAAGACATAAAGCTTCCTCTCTGTCATATAATCAGATCTTTATCTTCTCCTCCTCCTCCTTCCAGTTTGTAATGGGAAGTCATAGCCTCTTGTTTATTAGGCCATCAAGGCAATTACATGACAAAACTTGCAGCCACTAGTAATCCCACTCTGAAAAATGTAAAACATTTGACTATATGTAGAATTGACTTTAATTAAATCTTGTCAAAGGAATAAATTTTCAAAGCACAAACCCCATGGCTTGCAAGGCAATACAATCATGCTTTTCTAAACAAAGGCACTTCATGTCAAATTAATTTCTTTCTAAATAAATTAATAACTGTCCCTTCTGTACCCAATTATATATCCCAAACTATGCATAGGGGAAATACAAACACAACAACACAAAGAAAAAAAACCAACAGCAAACAAACACAAACAAAAGCAAACTAACAAAAACCAACCAACCACCCCCCCAAAAAAACCCAAAACCAAAACCAAAAGANAAAAAAAAAAAAAAAAAAAAAAAAGAAAATAAAAAAGAAAAAATAAAAGAGGGAGAGGATAAAGCTAACCAACTACTTTCATAAAAATTAATGATTATAAAAACTGAACAAAACTCCCATTGTGCCAGGATGGATATATTATCAAGAGATTAATGAGACATAAACTCTTTCTCTATGAAATCTGTTTCAGAGCTGGTTGTCATGACACTGGACCATCTAAAAAGCAACTAAAAACCTCTATTTAACACATCAGATTACTTATATGAATAGAGTTGGAGCCTCCATTCATTCCCTAATGGACTTATTGCTCACAATACATAGAAAATATGTGAAAAATCAGGTGTAATTCTCTCTCATCCAAAAGCACATCTCATACTATTCTAAACTTTAAACAGTTCCTCTTCTTCCATCAGTAGCTTACTGTGTTTAATTTTATTCATTTGAGATGTGTCAAACCCAAAACCAGAGCGTTTATTACATATATAAATATTTATGTCATGATTCACACAAACTCCCCAATTTCTTCTTTACGCTGTTCTTTCACACTGTACATAAAACAGAAAAGAAAATCAAGCCCCAAAGCTCTCTATGCTAAAGGCAAAGAATATATAACATAAGTAGGGTGGAGACCTTCTACATCCCAGGTGCACTATGCAGTTCTGTTCTTTAGGAACAGGGCAAAGAAACAGGAAAGAAAAATATGTTTCACTTTGGGGAACACAGGAAGTCTCAGAGAAGTCTACAGCAGCTAGCAAAAGTAGCCCATAAATTCCTGATAAGTTATTGTGTTCTCTGCACAGATTTCTTCCCGTATACAGTCACTCCTTTCCTTAAGACTACATGCTTGTTTACACAGCTAAAACCGATGTTAATGAAAAACAGTTGTTTGTGTTCTCAGGTGACTAAACAGAAATGTCAGATTTGTGTTAACCTGCACAATCTCAGTTCTTTCCCTTTGCATTTCTATTCTTTTCACTGGCAGCTATTTTGTTAGGGAGAAAAGACTGGTGAGTGTATGTGTAGAGTTTATAACACACTGTGAACCCTCACAGCTTCTGAATGGAAACTGGGAAAGGGTCAAATATATATGTTCATTTTCTAATTTTTGACTACTTGTTTTTACAATTTATAAGTCTTCATCTGTGGCAAGGAAGTCCCTAGAGAGGATGTGGTTCTGGTTCCAGGTATAAGAGAACTCAACCTAGTCTCAAGGAGTTTCTGCTGTGATGAAGAACATCATTCCCAGACAAGTCCTGTAAGGAAAGCTGGAGCTGTATTTGAATTTGAGGAACAGATTCAATCTTGTTTTCACTTTGTCCACTCAAACCTCAGTCACATGACAGCTGTTCTGACAAAGTTCCAGTGCAATTAATTTTGTTACTACTGCTTTTGAAACGCTCTGTCTCAAACCTATAAATGTTGTCTTTCCTCACTGTTGTTCCATTAAACTGCTAAACCTTTTCTAGGAAATGCAAATGAGGATGGAAAGGCCAGTTTCTAAAGGTTGAATGACTGCAAGGCAATCAAAATATATATGAAAGAAACTACAGAATAGAGCTTGTGAGTTTTTTCCCTTACAAATGTCAGAAATTCAAAAATCTCTTAATAGACATCAGCTTCTAGAAAGGCACCAAAATATATACAGGAAATATTAATAAAAATGCACAGAAATCAAATGTAAATTATTGAAAATAAGTAGATTAAAGTGGAAATTTTCCTTGTTTATGCTTTAAAACTTCAAAACAGACTTAAATTTCATTCTAAAACTCAGGTTGTCTGCCTTACAAAATGATGGATTGCATCACATGTGATGAGGTGCTGAGCAGCTGTATCATTCACAGATAGACAAGAAAACATCTGATCATCATCTAGAAAAGATTTATCAACATGTTAAGCATATGTAAAGACATAAAAGACAATCAGGAATGCAAGCCTTCAGCCAAGGTGGATCAACATCTTTCTTCATTACAAGCCCATAGGAAAAATAAAAACGTACTAAAAATATCTCAGGTTTTTTTCCCTGTGTTTTTTTTTTAAATACACACGCACAAAAAGTAAACACCGTCCCCATCCCCCACCCCCGAATATCCTTTTGTAACCTATATTTAATTCAAATAGACATAAAAATAGCTGTTATTGACCATCTCAGATGCAATGAATAAGAGCAGGATCCTTTGCTGGGACCAAGATCTGTAGCCCTGCTGAGGATTAGTATGAAGGGCTGATAAGGATTTATCAGTGAGTAAATGAGCACTTGTGAATTATCTTAAAGAAATGTGTTTTGACTTTTTAATAGCTAGATCCTTCTTACCTCACAAAATATGTGTCATACATAATTTATATTTTAAAAAAACGTTTAGCTGCATTTCTTTCATCCTGTATTCTTCATATTCCATTTTATTTACTCCCTGTGCTAGTGAAGCAGCAAAAATATTCTTAGGTCAAAAAAATACTGAGAGAAACATTCACTCTCATTGAAAATAAAATTGAACCATGCGTTATTTCCAGCCTACGAGAAGCTGATAAAAAAATACTGTATTAGGGAAGATAGCAGGATATAAGCAATGATCCTAAAATTTAAAGTGCTAAAAAAGTCTGGTAGCAAGTCATTCACCTGCTACCTTGTAAGCAATAAATGAGCATTTCTAAAACCTAGCTTGTTATTCAACTAATGTAAATTATTGGCTTGGACCAGGAAACATATTCCAATTAGGAATTGTCACATGGGATTTTATAACTACTTTTTAATTTTTTTTCAATATTACTCATAAAAATAATAGATTAAAAAAAAAGGATCAAGCATCTTTCAAGAAAGCACACATCCACAGCTATTGCTACCTAGTCTTTCCTATGAAAATAAGGAGTGAAAATTGGCCAGTGCTGAAAGTTATGTTCAGTCAGTAATGAAGCCAAGCAATTCACACCTACTCAGCAAATCTTCAAGTTATGCTTCCCACAGAAAACACAATCCACCAAATTCACAGACTTTAGTTAAAATGGTGCAAAAGTGGACCTGCAAAATGTATCTAAGCTGACAACTCTCAAATGTTTTCTTTTATTAAAGTTATTCAGTGGCAGGAAATCTCCAAAGTTCCCAGGAGATTTATTCCAGTATTACATTATGGTTACAGTTCAAATATTTTCCCAAATGTGTAAACTGGTTTTTTCTTGCTGCAACTCAAATAGATTACTTCATGTCTTACATACACTGAATGTGTAGAAAAGGTCACCTCCCCTTCTTTACAACAAAACTGAGTATCTGTGAGCAGTAACTGCAGCCCCATTCACAGCCCCAGTCATTGCTGTACGTATCTTACTGCCTTAACCACCTCCTGTTGGTCTGTGTCCATCCTGAAGTCCAGAAGAGAACCATTCCTGGAAAAGGCTTTTGAGTGACAGACAGTGCAATTATATCACTTTACAGATCCATATCTGTACTTAATTGTTCTCATTAATTTACCGTACCTTGTGTTGTATCGCAGAGCTTTGTCTTATTTTCATATCATATCTTCAATTTCTTATGACCTGTTGATTTCTAATCTGTACTTCAAAATAATTCATTATCTCCCAGTTTCAGGTAGTCTGAAACAGCAATAATTGAAGTGTTTAATAGAAGTACTTAACAATACAAGATCTAGATGTCTTACATTTCCACTTAAAAAAAAAGCAAACAGAAAAATCCCACTAAGAAATTTCTCTCTGTATGTTTGCACAACCCGTTTACCCATCCTATTGTACTTTCCTCAAGAACGACTCAACAGGTTTTCTTGTAAGTAAGATGGGTGAAACAGTGCTGAAAGCTTTTCTGAAGCTAAGATGTATCACATCTACAATTTGTTTCTGTAGAAAGGCCTCTTACCTTCCAGAATTATTGAGGAAATTGAAGATAAGTGTCAAGTTTATCATCCCCTTTTCCTTTTCCCTTTCCTACTTCTTCAAGCTTGCACACTATATTTGTCTGGTTTCAGTCTTCTGGCATTTCATGAACCTTTCAGACACTATCAATGAGAACATTTCTGAAATTACCACAGACAGTGCTTTAAAAATACTCAAATGAAAGAATTTTCCAAGGGATTAATTATTTTTTTAGGGTCAATGTGATAAATTACACTTTAAGGAAAAAAACACCCCACCATAAGGTCTCATTCTGTATCCACATTCCAGAACAAATGGGCTTAGTGTCCACTTTATGGTAGTCAGGCACTGACCACAGCAGCATGTCAGGATCATGGTGGCTCATGGACAGCTCTCCACTTGCAATCTGGGTTACACAGGAAATGCAAAGGAATAGAGGAAAAACTCAGGGGAAAAAAATGTGTTAAACTAAATGTTACATTCATTAAGAAAATACACTTTTCTAATCCAAACATGCTGATAGGACTGAATAAGCCCATTTTAAACCGTGATGTTTAATTTTCAACACTTCCTATTCAGTTCATCTCAATCACAGACTTTTCTTAATAAAACAAACAGTTCGTGATCACACAGGTGCCAATTAAACTTGGTTTATGTGGATTCATGCCCATGGTTGACTGATTGTATATTTTCTAAAAATTGGGAGTACTTGAAAGGGTTGCCTCACTTGTGAATTCTCTACTGCCTGTGCTGCAGAGCAGTGCCATGGAAAGGNACCTGGGGGTCCTGGCTGATGGCAAGTTGAACATGAGCCAGCAGTGCCCTGGCAGCCAGGAGGGCCAGCCCTGTCCTGGGGACATCAGGCACAGCATCAGCAGCCAGGCAAGGGAGGGATTGTCCTGCTCTGATCTGCTCTGGGGCAGCCTCACCTCCAGTGCTGGGGCAGTTTTGGGTGTCACAGTGTAAGAAAGGCTTTAAACTATTGCAGTGTCCAAACAAAGACAACAAAGATGGTGCAGGGCCCTGAGGGGAAGCCGTGTGAGGAGGGGCTGAGGGCACTGGGTCTGTTCAGTCTGGAGGAGACTGAGGGGAGACCTCAGTGCAGTTACAGCTTCACTGAGAGGGGAAGAGAGGGACAGACACTGATCTCTGCTCTGTGCTGACAGGGACAGGACTGAGGGAATGGCCTGAAGCTGAACCAGGGGAGGTTTCGTTAGACATCAGAAAAAGATTTTTCACTCAGAAGGTGTTTGGGCACTGGAACAGCTCCCCAGGGCAGCGGTCACAGCACCAAGCCTGACAAGAGTTTAAGAAGGGTTCAAGTAATGGTCAGAAGTTAGGCTTTGATGATCCTTGTCGGTCCCTTAGTATATTCTATAATTCTATAATCAAAAAGTCCATTCTGCAGCCTCTGCAGCAGACAAGATTCTTTGGCAGTTATTCTTTCTCCTGTCCACAGCTTTCACATTAGTTTTATGACTTTATGAATTCTTTTCCTGCTGAAAGTCTAAATCAGATCATCTTGCCCTCAATAACTAAAAAGACAACTCAGAGAGAGTGAATCCTGCAATAAAATATCTTAAGATAAGACGATCCCACCTTTAGAATACTCTTACAATGGACACAGATACTTTAATATTTTTCTGAATCAGTCTTAGCTTTTCTGCCTAAATCACTAAGTGTCTTTTAATAAGAAAAGTCTTCCTGGCACAAAACTTGAAGACAGTGAAAAAGTAAAAATAATACATCCTGGCAGTGAATTTTCCTTGCCCTAGATTTCACCTTCAGCATCAGGAAACACAGAGAGAGAAAAAAAAAGCCTTGGACACCTGAGGACTTGTCAGCTCAAAATCCTCAAACTAAATTCAATCTGCTCCTTCTGTGAGTTAATAGCATGAGCTGTGGGAAATACCAGGAACAAGGTTTTGCAGACAAGAGGTAACCCCGGGATGACACAGCAGTGAGTTAGCACAGCAAGACAAGACATTCAGCAGATTCTTTTCGTGAGTACAAGATTCAGCAATGCCAGACAGAGAGTTAGAAAATCAGCCCACAGCTCACAAATATTTTCAGGATATCATGTGCAGAAGTGTGCACATCAGATTTGTGTTCACAGGAAATAACGTTTCTAGTTAATTATTCCAGAAATGGAAACTCAACAGAAATGTATCTGCACAATCAAAACAGGGGTTGACCATGTTATCAAGTTTAAAAATAACAACAACAAAATTTAAATTTAGAAAAAAAATCACAATTAAGTAGTGAAATGTGCTGCCTACAAAAGGAAGTTCTTATGAACGTCCATCATTGCTTATTGGACCTTCTTATCAAAACATCTCAGTTAAGAAGTAAATTAACTTGCTCCTTTTAACTGCCTAAATAAATAGCCTTCTTACACTAAGAAAATTGTTCCTGACTTTTACCTCATATGACCTTGTCCTCACCTAACAGTTCTTTTGCAGAAATTTGGAATGTCAGCTTTGCAACACAGTCATAACACTGCTCTGCTGTCTCCTGCAAATACACCTGATGCCTCTAAGTGCTTTTATGAAATACCTTTTTCCTTTAAAAGTGAAGGGAGGTAGTAGACATGATGTAACAAGGTGTAGGTACACAAGGAAATGAAAAAAATAAGCCTCCATTCTTAAGCCTTGAGGATGAGAGGGTAGATGTGAATTTGTTCCCACCCAATGAGGGGCACACACAGACTGGCACTGGGAATCACCCACCCCTGAAAACTGCTAAATCATGGCACCCATCATTTGGAATATTTCTGCTTTAAAACAGTCAAGAACATACTAGGAATCATGATAATAGTTCATCAATATGATCAGAGGGCTCACACTGTCTCCTGTTGTGCTTGGAGCCAGGTAGGGTCTGATGGGGAGCTACTGCAGATACTGAATACTAGAATTGCATAGCTCTTCCCTTTCTAGAAACTAATTTCTCTTTCAAAGAAGCCTCAGCCAAGGAATGGAACCAAAATCTGTTTTACAGGAGATAAGTAACACTGCTGAATTTTCTGACTGAGAAGCTATGATAAAATTGACTAATGACACAGAACAAAACCTGAGTGTTACATTCAAAAGCTTCAAATGAAAATCTACCCCTGACATGTCTTTGTTCTGACTAGGTCTGAAGGCTTTAATAATTTAACCATGTAAAATGGCTTTATTAATATTTAAGCTCAAGGATGGGTAGGCATGTAGAAAATAACATTAAAACCACAGAGGTTTTTTTCTTTATTTCCCCTTTAATCATGTTTTACAGCTGTAAATATCAATGGAGATGTATTAATTCTGCATTTATATTCTGTCTGGCATAATGGAGAAAACCTAAGTGACATATTCTACATGCTATATCATACAAACCATTGCTTAGCTACTTACTCTTAAAATGTGTTTCTCAAACCCATGTGCAGGCAGAGACATAGGATTGATATTTCCTTGCTGCACACATATTAACTTGCTCTGTATGCAAAAATCAACAGAAATTCTACAAATTCCTTGACATTTGAAATGAGATTTATTTATTCTTTAGCTTAGTTATAATCAAGGGAAAGATTTCCCTTTTTTCCTCAAGAGGTAATTTAAAAATCAGAAACATTCATAAAAGCTAATTAGTGATTCTTTCACAGCTTTCCATTTCTTTGTTCAGACAGACACACAACTCCCAGTCACAGGCACTCCTTTTGCACCAGTCTCTGCAGGACTGGCTTTCAATCACAGACAGCTAAGCAACAGAGCTAGATATTTAGGGTTTTTTCCAGTGTCTAATTCAGAAACCAACGTAGCTGTCCTCTTTCCTGAGAGAGTGATGAAGGCAGTCTCACTGAGCTTAAATGCACCTGTTAGCTGAACTCACTCAGGTGGACTAATTGGCAAAGATAACTGTCATACTATGTTATTATCTCGTTATTCATTATTTCTGCAGACTAGCTGGTAACAGGTTCAAGCTTTTCTTGGGGGAGGAATTGCACATTTTTTCAGAAAATACAAGGAAGGAAGACAAATTCTGGTGAAAAAAATATTCTTTTAGAGTATTTAATCCTTGAATTAAGACTGAGTCATTGTAATGTTTATTATGCAACATCTTAAAATGAAAAGGAAGTATTTGGGATGAAATGGGAATAATCATCCAAATTAGCCATATCTATTTGAGGAAATAAAAAGCTGAAAGCGCAGCCTGAAGCACTGGCATACATTGTTTTACTTTTTGACGTTTAGTGAGCTCTGTGTCACAATATCAGCTCAGGCTTTCCCCCAGTACCTGCATTTAGTTCAGGGGTTGGCTGAGCCCCAACAGACAATTTTTGTGCAGTCATCCTGTTCTGGGGGTGTCAGATAATCCACTTGGAAGGATATATCTGTGCCATTCCAGCTGGCCTCAGGCCAGCCATCAGCCCCTCTATCATTTCATTTCCCAGCCTGGCTGTAGCTGTTCATTTATAGAGGAAAGTACATGAGAAAATGTGATAAATAGTGGGATTCCTCCATGTTTCTTCCTTGGACACAGAAAAGGCTTGCTGCCCTTAACAGAGGTAAACAAACCCAGAATGAGACCTTACAAAAGGCTCTTTGGGAAATCAGGACCATCAAGCCATGTGCTTTATATGTTGAACTACAGGATACAACTGAATTCTTCCTTTCAGATTTTCACATCCCACTGGCTTTATCTAAAGAGCACTTTGTTTTTCTATTTCCTTCATACTTAAGAAATAGCTATCAAATTGTACTTAATCTTGAATCAGTTGAGCGTTACCTTGAAAGTTTCTTTCCCCAAATAGTCTGACAAATCCAAAGAAATTCAATTGTTTATACCACTGGTGAAGGTGGTGGGGGATGAAGTCTTTCTTCTGAGCCATAGAACAAACAGAGGTAAAAAGGTAATTTGCTGCATTCAATAAAGATGGCAAGACATACCATTGCAGAAATCCTGTAAAACTACAAACACTACCATACAAATGTAGAACAGCTCATCTACCCATGAATGGGGTATGAAAGCAATGGTCATAATTGCAAAGTAAGGTAGGAACTGGCATTTGGAGGGGAAGGGGCCACACCACACCTGGTCCTGCAGGAGGTCCTGCTGGTCCTCTGGTCAGGCAGCCACATGGAGTTGTCCTGCTGCCACTTGTGGATGTGCAGAGTGTGTGACAAAATCTGCAACTACTGCAAGAGGTCAGAGCTCTGAAAAGTGTATAGGAGCTGTATCACCAGCCCAGGACTTAATGACTCGTGAATGACCCCAGCATTTTCTCAGCAGTGCAAAAGCACAGGCAATAAAGAGCAGATGTGTCAAGAACCAGTTAAACCTGGAGATTCATTTTCACATATAAAGGCTTTTATGTCAAGGTCATCAGCTCAAATCCAGCTAATAGTGGGACATCCATCTACAGCAGTTCTTGTAGGCACTCATGGGAGGTGAGGCTTCCCCAGTTACTGCCGAGGAAACACCTGACACTGATATTCTCAAAGTGGAACACACTTTGCCATCCTCTTGCAGACCCTGAGCTTTGACAATGTCATCATGACACACACACTTGTGTGTAAATGGAGACTGTTTTACACAGCTGACATGGCAGATCTCATATATATTCCATTTGTCTTAGAAACAAAATATGTGCAAGCTTATGTAAAGCCCATCCCAGGCATCAGTAACTTGGAAGCTGTTTAAACTCTGATAGCAGAGCTCGTGATGGAAGTCCACAAGGAAATAGATATGCAAACACGGTGGTGTGTGCACTGTTGCAGGAGATGAGAACTACACAGCCTAAAGCTGCACGTGAAATTCACCCTAGACTGCAGAAAGGCCCTTTTATTAACCTGCATATTGAAATGTTTAATAAAGTCTGCAATTTTCCTCCAAATGTTTTAGACACTATATGCAAGGCTCAGTCAAATCTTATGGGTGGATAAACCAAATCTTAAACCAATGTACAGTAATCCAGAAGGGTGCAGTAATTCACAGAAGAAAACTGACCCAAAATGATGGCGATGTTTTTTGTCTATATCCTTTAACTATAAACATACAGCAATAGAAGGTATATCTCTCTGTTTTACAAACACAACAGCATTTTTGGACAGCAAATTAAAATATGGCTAAAAATTATAAATAGAAATTATTGGCAAAAATTTTGGAATAGGAAAAGGGAATAATTTATAATTATACCAATATAATATATTTATAATTTAAATTAGGATCTTTACATGTAATTATTAGGCTGAAATTTTAGAAAGAATGGCCAATGGAGCCAACACTGAAGATAGACACAAATCCCAGAGCCACAACAATTCAAGTCTTTGTTAGCTCTAGTTAACATAATTTTCGTTATTTGTGAGTGAAATAATACCTGACTTTCTGTTCACTGCTGAATCATCTGGCAGCAAAACCAAAACAAAGATTTAAAAATACAAGCCAGAAGTGAAGCTGCTTCTCTATCATGTTCCTCAAAGTGATATGAAATTTTAACTAAGCATCCAGCCACCATTTTGCACATTTTACTATAAATAACTCTGGGATTCTGCACAAATCAATGAAAAAAATATGGTTCTATGTGCTACACTCTTTTTCAGATCTATGTCTTCATCATCTCTCCTCTTTAGATATATTGCTCTGGATTGAAAAAAAACCCATATCTTAAACAGAAAGGAAAGCCTAGTGTCTTAAATTTCTCAGTTTATACATAAGATTTTTTGTAAGAGAAAATAAAAATTAAAGTTCTAAAATTATAAAAAGATACAAAAAATACAAAAGACCTCTTCAGAAGACCTGTTCTTCTCATTTATATATTTATGCTGTATATTCATTTTATTTTATATATTCATGCTCTTACACTATACGAAAAAGATAAATGAAGAGGTGTTCTAATGTCTCAAGCACTGATAAAAACAACAATAAAAATGCAATTTCTTTAAATCTTGTTTACAGTCAGTAAACATTTGGCTAAGAAATCACTTAGTGCCCACTGATAAATTCACCAAATGTCTGCTAGAATTAACAAATATAAGAATTTAAAAACAAATCCATATTGAAAAATATGACATTTCTCAACAGGTCAGACAGTTACTTTAATATTGTCATTTTTTAACTGTCATGCGGCAAAACAATTAATGATCAGTAATACATTTTAAATAATTATTTAGATAGAAAATCAATGTTGTGATATCTCACCTAGAAAATGCTACCACTATTTTTTTCTTGTTTCCTACTCTTTTCTTTAAAATTGGAATTTTCCTATTTCAACGCCAAATCTATCTCTATTTCTCTTTACTTCCCAATTTTCTCACTTACTTTACTTTCCATTTTCCCTTGCTACAACTGAGAGATACAACAAGAAACTGAGTTTATAAAAAACGGGGCTTTTAAAGTCAGAATATGGAAACTTTTAACATCTGTATATTTTTACAGGGTTGTCATACACCTCATTTTGCAACTCAATTTTCAGTATTTTTCTCTGTCTTGGCATTACTGGCTGACTGCTAAATCCAAATTAGTATGAAAAAGTCTGTCTTTTATTTCTACTCTGAGCTGCACAGAGTTGTTTGGCTGTACAAACTTCAAGGATGTTCCATACAGGAACCTCAAAGTGTGGTGCTACAGATGCAGTGAAAAGCTGTAAACTGGCCAGGAAGAAAGACAAATAGCATTATCTTATGCCTTTGGTATCAAGTTTTCTAAACACTGAAGCAGAAGGAGTGAGCCACATGACCCATTTTAGTCAAATTATTTGGTTTATAATATGCCATGCTGCATAAACATTTATATTTCTCAGATTTGACAGAATCCCAATGTCAAAGTCACATATTTAAAGAGTGTCAATGCTACCCTCTATGTATTTATGTATAAAATTACCTGACTGCATTTGGAAGTGCTTCCAATTTGCAGTAAAACATGCTACAAGAAGTGAAACCATCTGCTTATGAAAACAAGTATACAGCTATCTTATATTCCATATGACAAGAACAAACCACTCTTATTTTTCTCCATTTAATCTTCCTTCCAGCATTGTCTCCTGGCTCATTTCCTCTTTCTCCTTGCATTCTCACACCTTCAGATTTATAAATTCAATTTTCAAGTCCATGTATTATATGGCTACTCAGCCATCCACTTCTTTGCCTTTTACCTCATCACTTGTTTATAAATCTGGGACCTGATCTCCCACACTCCAAAACAACAGGCAGCCTGAGCACTTTCTTTAGCACGGAGTTTCTGCTGCTCAGCCCTCTCTTGCAGTCTTTCTTTGGAGGAGAAGGTATCAGGCTCAGCAAGAAGATTTAATTCAGCGGAGAACATTAAAAAAAAAAAAAAAAAAA
>PYHW01009698.1:1884608-1914135 GCA_013186435.1 Turdus rufiventris
TTTATTAGGATAGGCCATAGTCCAGTTTTTCAGATAAATTTACAGTTCCACAACATTTACAACTCCTAATCCTAGGCTACAGCGCCTCCTAGTCTGGAGTCTGAAATTTCTGAATAACCCTACATCACAGATAAAAATATATTTTAAGCCACCTCTATCATAGAGATTAAACTTAAGGCAATGTTTTTGACAATGAGTGGCTGAGTGCTGGGATGTGATTCCCCTAAACGTTATGGAATCAATGTTTCAGGAAATATTTGTATTTCAGCTGGAAAACACTCCAAATAAACTGATCCAGTTTTGGGAACGACTGTACTTTGAGCAGTGGGTTGAACAAGATGACCCCTGAAGGCATCCTCCAACCTAAATTATAATGCTTTTGTAACTGAGAGATGCTTAAGAAGTGACCACAAGCATGTCTTTATTCTTACCTGCTTCTGCTTGGAGACAAGGCAAGGAGGACTGACTGCAAGGTTGTGGATTCTAAACAGCCATCTTCTAAAACGGATGGAGGACTACACTTACTTCCCCTGCCAAGAAGCAGGACAGCCCATAAAGTGAGACACTGGAGCATGGAAATGTCTTCCTGGAACAGCAACAAATCCAAACCAGAACACTCAACAGTTTCTATCACAGATGTCTTTAGCCCCTGAGGACTGCAGGGATTTGGCAAGCTTTCTGTCCAAGATGGAACACAGAAAATCTGAAGAGCCCAAAGCAAGTTGAATCATAGAATGATAGAAATGTTAAGGCTCGAAAAGGCCTCTAAGATCATCAAGTCCAACCATCAACACAGGACCAGCACCATGTTAGATGTTGGGAGAAAATTCTTCACTGAAAGAGAGATGGGCACTAGAATTATCTGCCCAAGGAGGTGGTGGAGTCACCATCTCTGGGCGTGTTTAAAAAAAGACTGGATGTGGTACCCAGTGCCATGGTTTAGTTGATGAGGAGGTGTTAGGTCATAGGTTGGACTTGATGATCTCAAAGGTCTTTTCTAATCTGGTTCATTCTGTGATTCTGAAAACCATGTCTTCCAGTGCCACATCCATACATTTTTTCAACATTTTCAGGAAGGGTGACTCCACTACTTCTCTGGGCAGAAAATTCCAATGCTTTCCAACCCTTTCAGTGAAGAAATTTTTGCTAATACCTAGTCTAGACCTCCCTTGTCACAACTTGAGGCCACTTCCTCTTGTCCTGCCTCTTGCTGCTTGGGAGAAGAGCCCTATCTCCACCATGTTACAGCCTCCTTTCAGGGAGTTGCAGAGTGACAAGGCCTCCCCTGAACCTCTTTTTCTCCAGGCTAAACACCCCCTGCTCCCTCTGCTGCCCATCACACAAATCCTCTCATCAAAATATGAAAGTAATTTCATGAAGGCCTCGTTTCATACCAGATAAAGATCAACTCAACAGTGGTGTCGACAGCTGAAGCTCTCTGAGCTGTAACTGTACTATCTGAGCATTTAGCTACTGAAACCAATATATGGAGCACAGTAAGAGCACAGTTTGATCTGCTCACTTCAAAGTACATGCAGGATGGTCAAATATACATGGGAAAAGAATATTTTCCTCTAATGAGTTTTGGACTACCACTTGTAAAGTTTCACTTGTAGAAGCCTGAATTCAATCATTCCTTGAGAAAAAAAGATAGTGAAATGAAGTCTGCTGACTCTGAAATGTCCCCTTAGGAATTAGATTACCAGAGCCTGCTTATTGAGATATCTTTTGTGATTATGATTTATGCTGACAGTTTTAAATTGGAGGTGCAGTTGACTGAAATGAGTTAATTCAATTTATAAATGCAGACTGCAAGAAAGAAATAGCTTTTTTCAGGTCCGAAATGAATTTCATTTTACATTAATTAGGAGAATATGGGGAGACAACTTCTAATTTACAGTAAAAAAGTAAAAACAAGTAGTTTTTAAGATCAGTCTTTAAAACAAGAAATAGACAGTGTGAGACTATTGTTCATTAATCAGTACATATGCTTCTGTATTTATCACGCAAATTCTCTGGAATTAGATTAAAAAGTTCAGTTCATTTTCAGATGCTTAAGCAGCAGGAAAAAGAAGCTAAACTAAGGTCAATGCATATGACATGGGCATGAATTATTATTTTACACTTTAATATTGATATTTAGGGAAATATTAATCCTCATGGCAAGATCGCGTCTGATGGATTATTTCTCAGCAAGTAGCAATAATCTTGCACAGGAAAAAAGCATTTCATCCTCTTAAATACTAATAAATTGTTAATACTAGACATTGTTTATGGGATGGTCCCTTGCTTCACTGTCAGAACAGTCTTTGAAAGGAGAAGACATGAGCATTCAGAGTTAACAAATCAGGCTGTACATGCAGAATATGCAGAAGATTTATATTCTCTGTGATGGGAAGAAGAAGAACATATTTCAATTATACTAACTTGCAAATGATACCCAGTCCTTGGTATAACCACAGTAATAGATTCAACCTTCATCAACAGATCTGTGACCAGAAGGAGATGTACATACACTAATAGAAATAATGCAGGTGCTAGAAACAGCAGTTTATGTCCTAGAAGGAACATTAAATTAGAGGATAATTTTTCTCATGACACCAAGTCTGCAGTTCTGCATCCACCTCTGGGGTTCTGAGCACAGGAGGGAGGTGGACCTGTCAGAGAAAGTCCAGAGGAGGCCACCAAGATGATCAGAGGGATGGAGAACCTCTGCTATGAGGAAACACTGAGAGAATTGGGATTGTTCAGCCTGGAGAAGAGAAGGCTTCAGAATGACCTAGTTCTGCCTTCCAGCACCTGAAGGGAGCCTATAAGGAAGATGGTAGAGACTCTTTACAAGAGCTTTTAGTTACAGGACAAGGAGGAATAACTTCAAACTGAAATAGAGTAGGTTTAGAAAAGCTATGAGGAAGAAAGCTTCTACTGTGAGGGTGGTGAGACACTAGAATCTGTTGCCCAAACAAGCTATAGATGCCCTAGCTGTGGAAGTGTTCAAGGCCAGGCTGAACAGGGCTCTGAGAAACCTGGTCTAGTGGAAGCTGTCTCTGTCCATGGTAGAGGAGTTGGAACTAGATGATATTTAAGGTCCCTTCAAACCAAGCCGTTCTACGATTCCATGACATCATACTTTCTACTGCTTTCCTATTTCACTATAACCTAAGGAATAATACTAAACTGGGCTTAATTCCCTAAAGTCATGGGAATTGCAATGGCACTCTGCTTAAGCCAGATTCTTTGACTGCTGAAGATGTTACTTTACTAACATATTTTACATTTCTTTAATTTCATTTCAAACAGCATCACAAATACAAAAAGTGAAATCAACATGGATATGTTGAGTGCACCTCCATCCCAGGAAGAAGAGAGCTAATTCATTTCCATCAGCCTGGTAGATAGTATTAAATAGTAAAAGAGATTTCCCAAAATATATAATAATATATATAAAATAACTACGGTGCAAAATTAGGTCTTTGAAGAGGATAAAGGAATGCCAGTGATTTCAAAACCTGCTACATGGAAACTTGGAGCCTTGCCCTTCCTCCACTGAGCTGAGACACATTTATTGGTTTGGTTCGCTTTGCCCTGATGCCGCTGGAATTGAAGAGCAGTCGACCTGAGATTCACAGGGAAAATGGAATAGATACAAAAGTCTGCACTATATAAAAATATTCAGCTATGTCTACAAGAGTTCATACTGAAAACCACCTCTTGTGCTGGTGTTCCCAATGGCTTGGTGACCTCCTTTGAAGCTGTGCTTGTGACTTTTGGGAGTTTGGGGCTGGAGGCAAACTGGAAGTCTATAATCAAGGACAGAATAAACCACAACTCTTCTCCAGCATTCTGACCTTGTTGTCAGAAGATTGTTTTCATTAAAAATAACTTTTTAGTTCAAGGTAACACCAAGGATGAATGTCATGCATTTGTGTGCATACAACTCTCTGACAAAGGAAAGAGCTTGCTCCTGAAGCTCTTACCTTTCCCAATCACATAGAAATTAAGATAGCAGTGCTTTTTGCCTTAAATAAAAAGACAAGCAATGACAATAGCTGCTAAAAAATTACTATAGGAAGATGATAACCATGAGAAGAAAGCATTCCTATTATCATAGCATTTCATAGGAGAAATAACAGTCTCAGAAGTATTACAGATCAAAAACCATGTTATTTGTCTGCCTTCATCATCAAGAAATGCAAGTTTTACAGCATTTCTCCACAGCCAGAGGTTATTAGAAGGTTGCTAAACAATAAAAAGCCCTCTGGAATTTCCACCACCTCCCTCTACCTTAATGAAAGCACGTACCACGATTTCCAGGGCAAGAGGTAAGGTTGCACTTCTTCCCCCAGGGACTCTGCAAGGGAAGCTGAAGAGGTGCCAGAGTGAATAGAGCAGAAGAAAGCTAATTTTGCACATTCTGGGACTTTGCAATGCCAATATATGCTCTTCTAAATATACATTTCAAAAATGCACCTGGGTCCACTTTAAACCACAATAAAAGCAGGACCAAAGCCAGGCAGCAGCAAGAGCTGAATGAAGCTGAATGTGACGTACAGAGCCCTGAGAAACAAGCATCCAGAGCTGAGACATACTGCAGAAAGTTGACTCTTGGTCTGGGAAAGAGGAGGAGGAGCAGCTTGCTGGGGCTCTGCAGCATCTCTCTGTAACTATAGGGCTTGCTTCACTGTTTGGTGCCCATAGTTTTCAGAATTCTTTTTTTTTTTCATGCACATTGCAGTCTGTGGCAGTTGCAGGAGTGTACATATTTGTCATTGTGTCTGCTGAACACAATGAAGTCTCTATTATACTGTCATCTTCAGGGAGGTTCAGGTCAAACAACACACACATTTCACATTTTTGTGTAGGAAGACAAAAGTGAACTCTGAAATCACCAAAAATAAGGAGCTTTCATTATCAAACTCTTTTGGCATCCAAAAGTCATTAATTTTACACTACACTGATATTATATAAAAATATCCCAACAAAACAAAAAAAAAAAAAAAAAAAAAAAGAAAACAACAAAAAAACAATCCCACCAGCCTGAAAAAAAGCAAACCAACCACATACTGGGGAAGGTGCATGAACTGGCAGTCATAGATTGTTGCCAGCCCCAAGATCACAGTCACCCTTCTCCTCAGTCAGAGAAATAGTGATGTATGGACAAGAGGCAGAACAGATTCAATCATCTGGGGACATTCAACAACATCCAGTTGTTCTGGAGTGTGCTTTTACAATAGCTGCAGACTCCTTGTTTAGTAATCATCTATCCCATTTTATTTGTTTTCTATCCTTCCTTTTAAAATTAAAGTCAGAAATATAACAAATTTCAACTTCTGAAACAATTAAACCTATGGAATATCTCCACATTATCAGTGAGCTTATCGAGTGAGCTTGATATTAAAAAAAAAAAAAAAAAAAAAAAAAAAAAGACAGAAAAAAGCATTGCAACGGACAGATGAGATAAGACAAAAGCCACTATTCAGTCATCACAGAGACTCCTTCAGAATTATATCTTTAATGATATGGATGTATAAGCTATAATAAGGAACTATTTTAATGCCAGGTTATCAAGCACAATGCAGTTTTCAGTTTGCACAAACTGCCATAGGACAATGCCATTATTTGCAATGTAAATTTTTTATTCACAGAACATTCATTGTGAAATATTTAAGATTCCTAGTAAGTTAACATTTTGAGAAAACCTCTCATGTTTTCTCATTTTTCTGTAAATATTCCTGTATTTTAGTAAATTATTACAATTTTAGAAGTTTAAGACTTCTTCCTTTTCTTCTCCAGCTGATTCAGCTCTGAGGATCAACCTTTGCTACAGTTCCCAGGTAAAGTAGAACCCATTTCATGCTAGAACAGTACAAAACTTCCCCAGGAGTTTTGGGTAACAAATGCTCCAAAACTAAAAACGCACAACAGTATTAAGACTTTGTGCTTAACAGATCAAAATTCAATTAAAGCTTCTAGGCAAGGAGAGACCATAATTATAACTCTTTTGAATTTTGTATATCCCTGGACTATTGGTATTGATATGATATGCAAATCTTCCTAATATCTGCAGCATGGGCAAGTTTCTAGGAAGATGGAATTTGAGAATGTTATTCTGGTTTTTGTTTAATTGAGAGAAAAATCAAATATTCAGTAAACATTATATAATCTTAAGAGTAAAAAAAAGCTCACTACTGCCTGTAGAGTCCTTAAAAACAGTGTTCAGAAATTTGCAGGTTACTTACTATCAGAAATTACTCAATCCTCATTTGCAAATAAATTGAAATGAAATTAAAATTGGAATTAATTTGCTACAGTATTAAATAAGTATTTTTTCAAGTCTATCCTAATCAAAAGTTTAAAGGTGAAATGTAAATTACTACAATAAAATACTGAGAACTTACAGCATTTCTCAACCACAGTTCTAAAATTATTTGAAAAGTTGCTTTTTAACAGCTTCAATATATCAACCAACTTACTAGAACCAAGACCTTGAATTTGATTCACTTGAGTCTAAATAATGCCTACACAGATATGCTATCATATATTTTTTACATAGATATATATGTAGTGTTTATTATTGATGCACAAAATTGAATGTACACATTTGACCAAGGAGCCCGTGTTATTGTTATTAATTATACAAAACAAAACAGCATTAGACAAGCCAAGGGGAGGCAAACACCAACTGCTTTTCCCTCCAGTCCCTCATCTCCTCTGATATTGTACTTTAAGCATCAGCTCCCCTGTCATTTTTTTAATTCTGCCAAAGAAAATTTCTTTAGTGTGAAAAGATGCAGGGATATCCAGAGACTTCCTGCTGCTCCCGAACCAGCTCAGTACCAGGAGGAAGCCTTGGATCCCTGCATGAACAGGATAAAAGATTCAAAAGAGGTCTCTCCTCTGGAAGAAATTCCAAGGTTCATTTCTGGAAGGTTTCCAGGAGAAAAGAGGCCGGGTACAGAGGGCACAGGGATATTCCAGGCTCAGAGAGGGGCGGAGGGAATTGGACCCCAGCCAACCAGGTCAGGCCAGAGGGAAAAGGGGGAGGAAAGGGGTCACAGCACAGGACAAACTACAGGGCTCTAGGCAAAAACCATTTTCAATGCATCTAGTGCATTACAACAAAAAGACTTTGCTTGAATCCAAACGAAATCATGATAGTCACACTAACTGGTTTTACTGAAGTGTTTTTCATCAGAAAAGGAAGATTTTACTTTATTTTCAGGAGGCTGATACAGATTTGGTTAAGCACATGTGAAATGGATAATACAATTTCTTTATGGCCACAGACTAAATTTCCAAAAGCAGAATCCTCACATTTTTCTTTCTTATTCTTCTTTAATACTTCTAGGGTAAAAAAAAAAAAAAAATCATGTTTTGATCAGAAAATTAGTTAGCATTAAAACACAGACGAAGATCCATTATCTGTTCAGCTAGGTCTGTCTTGTCAGTGCCAGTGCTCAGTGACCCTCACTGAGAGAAGTGTTTCCTGATGCTCAGGGGAGCCGTCCTGTGTTTCAGTTTGTGTCTCTTGGTGTGTGCAAACCCTTCAGTGTCCCCTCTCCACTGTGCCCTTCTCCCCCTGGTACTGCAGAGCCTGTAACTGGAGCAGTGCTTTGGGTGCTGCCCCACCAGTGCAGAGTCCAGGGAAGGTCACCTCTCCCATCCTACCAGCATCACTCCTGAGTGCAGCCAGGAGGATCCTTTGCTGCCTTTGGTGTTGGCTCACGCTCAGCCTGGGATCCATGAAGACTCCAAAGCCCTTTGCTGCAAAGTTGCTTTCCAGATGGTCACCATTCCTGCCAGCACATGGGACATGCCAGCAATTCCCAGCTCTCATTTCTAGGATTTTCTATTTGAACAAAGAGAAAAGTAGGGGGTTACATGGTGTCTTTTGAATTTTGCAAACAGGCATTTAAACTCTTAGGAAAGGCAAAGGAAAGAAAATAGCAACACAACTCTACAGCAAACAGTAAATTCAAAATAATTCAAGAGGCCAAGATGGTTAATGACAAAAAATTGACCACTTCAGATAAAGCCTACCTCTTATTCCTGGCAATATTTACTGATATAACAATGAGAATAACCACAACTCAGTTTTCCCCTAAAGAGGGTGTCCCTATGATATTATGATATTTACTCAAGCCTAAATCATTGTGATATTGATGCCTGGCACAAGGGCTGGACCAGGGGATGTGTGGGAGGCTCTGCTGCTGAGGCAGACGGGTCTGATGCTGTGCTGCCAGCCAGCTCACACTGCAGCCAGCTTGGGTCCAGCCTGCTGTGCCTCCTCTCACAGAAACCCAGCAGCACATTTAATTCCTTTAGAAAGCATGACATTGCTACAAGATGCACACACTGAGTGCCACAAAACCCAGTTTTCTAAATAAACTCCTTCTCTTTACTTTGAAACAATCTTTATGTGTCTTGCCTGTGTTCTCTTCCTTCCAAGGCTCCAGCCTTGCTGGACAGGCATGTTTACACAAACTAAATGAGTTTTTAAAGCTTTGTATGTTAAAGTATGTTTGTGATTATTACAGGTCTCTCCTGTTTACAACACAGCTTTTGAAACAGAAACAGGTACCAGTGTTATAAACCAGATGTGCAAAGCAGAGTGGACACACCTTCTCACTCCCAGATAGATGCCAGGATAGTGCTGCTCTCTGGTTCATTGGCTAGCCATCAGTAGCCAGCCCAGGATAGTGCTGCTAGCCCCCTGCCTCCAGAGCCGGGCAGAGGCAGCATTCCTCCTGTCAGGTGTCAGAGCAGCTGAATAATTTCATCTCTCCTTGCAATTACATCTCTCTTCTCCTTTCTTTTGTCTACTTAACTTCTGGAGCAATTATTGTTTTTGTGATTTACAAGACACACATTACACACTGTCTGGACCTCAGGTATAGGAAATGGAAGGAGCCATTGGGACTTTCAATATTCCTCCCTTTTCAGTTTCTCAGGGTTGGCCTACCATGCTTACATAACCACTTTCCTGTTACGGGTAGGATTTTTTTCTCCAGGACACTTATTATCACAGCTATGAAGAACAGAATAGAATTCAGCCTTAAGGGAGAGTAAAACCTTTTCTAAATAGCTCTCCTATATAGGGGGCTCCATAGCCAGCTGAAATGGATTTAATTTGATGCTACAGGATAGCTGCAGTATCAAAGTAAAGGATTACTTCTACTAGATATTAATTAATGCATTTCTTGAAGTTATGGTGGTAATAATCTTTCTAAATATCTTAAATCATGCCTCAAAGTAAACCTTATATTCTTGACCTCTCTCAGTTATAAAACTGCAATAACACATCCCAATTTTAGTGAGCAGTGAAATCTTGAAATGGAAACAATTATGTAAATAAATCACACAAGTACAGGTAATATAATCTGAAAGAACAATGAGGAATTTTTTCAGCTGATAAAATCAGGAAGTGGACAAAATACTTCAAAAATAGCCTTGAAAACTGTCCATGTAAATTAATATAGGAGATTTACTGAAGAATGAACACCTTCTAACTGACTTTATGTGTGAGTAACAGTATCTGATAATGTAGAATGGTATCTACGTGCCTTAATCTACATCTCTGTGCAGAAGGGCACTCAGTCTAAGATGAGAATAAATTAGTTAAATTCTAAAGGAAAGAATGTTGGAGATCAGCTCACATGACAAGATGTTACTCTATGCATTTACTGCAGAAACTTTTATATGAGTTTTACTAAAGACTGGTCATCTGAGAGAAAATACCAATAAAAATAGTAAAAGGTTCAAGAAATCGCTTTTTAAAAATATTTGTTCAAGTGGTTAATTGTATCTACCGTTTAAAAAAATCTCTTATTAATCCAAAGCCTTGGGCTTATTGATAGCTCTACACTTAAATGTAAAAATAAAACCTTTTCAATCCTCCATTTGCTCCATTTAGGAGAGTCTTTTCCTCAAATATCAAAACACCTCATAGTGCTCTTTTGCAGAACTTTCATCATCCTAAACTGCCACTGCAAGACAACTATGAATCAGTTCTAAGTTCTGAGTAATTTTATTGCATTTGCAAAGACTTAAATGACTAATACACTGACTCAGCTATGTTAGATGAAAATTACCTTCTTATCCTACTCTCTACTATCCTTATCCAGCACCCAAGGATTACGCTTACCTTTTACACCAGGGCAGGAAAACCAGGGACACTTCATCTAGTGAAAAACTGGACATTTTATGTGAAAAAACATGTTATTGAAAATTTGAAAAATTAAAGAGATCAAAATATGTTTCCTATTTATCATAACCATAGCAAATATATATTCTAACTAGGCAGAAGAAAGCACTGCTGCCTTGCTTGACTTCATTGCATGAACACCTTAGCCCTGGAAACAAGAACTTCCACCTGAATGATTCTTTGCTCAACTTGCTCATGGAAGACTGAGTTTGGCTAACACTCACTTTGTCTCCTTTCAAGCTGCTGTTCTAAGACACTTGTGGCTGTCCCAAATAGTTGCTGGCTGAGAGAATTAGTGCCCTTAAGGGAAGATGAACAATTTCAGTTTTACAACCATTTTTGGCTGAAGGACCAGACCAGGGTGCTACCATTTTTCAGAGACCCTTAGTTTTAAATCATTCACATAACTGCTGGCTGAGCTCTGGGATTTTCTTTTCTTTACCTACTCTGATTTGTGAAAAAGAATGGATCACCAAGAGGATCCTCTGGATATTCCTTTTGTAAGATCCCTAAAGTCATGTAATTAGTTCCAGCATAAGATTCTTTTTCTTGTTACAGATGGGAACTTGAGCTTACAAAGGTCCTTTGCCTCATTTCATTTGCACTGCACGTAAGGACAAATGTTGAATAAAAGAGTAAATCAGGTTCTTGCTGCATACTTTACCACTGGGTTCACTTTATAGGGAACAGACTCACTTCTTGCTCTTTCAAGAGAACCATTACTTAGATATGTCTGTGCCTGGTCCTCTTTACAAAAATATCAGGAATAGTTTTGAGGCAGACTTAACAGTAGTTTGGAATGGTGTCAGATGTCTAGGGGATTTTATTATTATAAATGTATTGGGCATTCAAAATACAAACAGTGCAAAATTTGCTATCTCAGTGATGGTAAAGTCATGCTGACCTTTTAGTAAAAAGCAGTGTGCTTAGTGGCTATTAAATCCATTTCAAGTCTCAAGTCACAGATAAAGTCACTGTGTCTTATCATTTTAATGGGCCCTTTCCCACCCTTATTGTACTGAGGGGTTGTCCCACTCTGCTCCTTCTGACTTTATCAGCCAAGCACACTTGCTGCTGTCACTAGTAAATACTAATAAGAAGTAAATGGTACTTGATTCATCTCCAATTGAAACTTTTTTCCTCCTGCAAGAGAATCCTTGGGACTGACATCTCTGTCATCATGGTGCAGACACCTGCACACAATGAACTTGTGCATAAACCAGTGGAATGGACCTTCAGGTGTGCTGGGACCTCCTGCCACAGCCACACAAAGGTAGTTAATAAGAAGTCCTTGCAAGCCTGTCTGATGAGGTGGGACTGAAACGGAGTTTGAGGCAGCGCAGGTTCATTTACATTTTAAAAGAAGTCCAATTCTCTTAAACCTTTCTGAACTGGTAATTCTAAACTGTTGACAACAAAAGTAATTGCTATATGTAGATTAACCTCAACTGTTTGTAAAGTTCAGCTCCATTTCCAGCTCTGTTTTTCACAAAGTAAGCATCCTAGCAGATCTGCATTTCATTGCACAGATGGTCTCTCAAAAAAACCACCACAACAAAAACTATTCATTGTTAATATGTTTCTGGTTCCAAGACACACAGAAGGTTTATATGCCACTATGGATAGGTAAGATTGAAGCCAAGCTGTTTCTTGGGTAATAAAATCATCTTTTATTTCATCTTCTCTTTCACAAGGGTAGCTGTTAGCCTGGATCTCACTAGGTGTTCAACGGACAATAGAAAGGAACTTTCTTTCCAGAAGCATCAGCACTTCTAAGTAGTTTGTTAAACCAAACACGTTTCTTATGACCATTCTTGACTTCCCTAACAACCTGTCCAAATTCATGTAAATCACAGCCACAGCAATCTGATGAGAAACGTAGCTGCTGGCTCTGCATTCAGAGAGCTCAGCCAGGTAGTCCCTGAGTGGGGCACAGCCCTGTGCTCGGGGACAGGCAGGCTCTAGTCTCAGATATTAAAAACTCTGGTTTTAAACTCAATTCTGCCAAGACAGTACATACTCTTATAAATCTAATCCTCATCCAAGTCTGGAATCGACTGTCACCTGCCCAATGCAGCACTCTTATCTATTGGGACAGATGAGTTGTCCCAGTAAGTCTGAAAAGATTTTGTGAATACAAATAGACTTTCATTTCAACCAAGACTGGGGAGAGGCTTAAAAGAGTGCTAAATCATGGAAATCTCTTGTTTCTGCCAGGACAGAATCCATGAGCATCTCACTACAGAGCAGCCCTCTTCATTAATATTGGCAGCCCCACTAGCAGTTTTTGAAAGTGCTTTAGAATCAAAGAAGCACAAAGCCAAACTACCCATTGTGCTGAGGTGTCAGGCAGAAGGGAGACAAAGGATGGAGTGTCGTTTCAAGGTGACAGACAGCTGTGGCCAGCTGAACTCACTTCCTCCTCACCCCAGCTGTCAGCATGCTACCCAGTATCTCCTTTCTATTTCCCAAACCAAACCAATTAAACCAGTTAACTTGTAATTGCTTTTGTTCCTTACACATCATGCTTATGGCAACTATTCCGTAGTGCTCAGCAAGTCCTTGGGGATTTCTTTTCTAGGTTCAGTGTGATTAGCTGCTCTGTCTTGGTCTGCCTGTGACAAGACCCATCACCACGTTGGCCACGCGATGTCTCCTTACTGTGTGAAGAGTGCACATCAGACACACAGCATCATCTCCCCTGGGCAGCTGAGTGTGATCCTCTATACACAGCACCATAATAAACCAACCAACAAACAAACAGAAACAAAATATGACAAACAGAAAACTTTGGTAGCCCAGGCAAATTCAGAGTGCAGGCACAAGACGCAGTTGCATAGGACAGTCACAAACATCACAGATGACAGAGGCCTTTCTTAGCTGCTCTCATCTCTAACAACAGCTGTTAGCTCATGTTAGAATCCAAGTCTTTCTTGCAATATCTTTTTATACTATACACATTTAAGAAAAAAAAAAAACAACAGTAGAAGTACATTCACATAAAGCAGCAGTGTGGCTATTTCAGAGCCTACTATGTCAGCTTAAAACTATTAGTTCTCATTCCCATCAGATGGTCTGAATTCTGCAAGTGCCATAGATAGCATCCTTTTTCATTCATCAAGAAAAATATAGCAGTAAGAAGTCAAATGCTGAACTATGACTTCTTTGCCACAAAAATTCTATTTGCTACCTGGAAGAGATAGTTCAGTCACAAACAGCAAGCTGAAATTGCAGGGGGCAGCTGGGTCAAGGTAGTGTTTGTGGATGGTTAATCCACACTCATTTTCTCTGTCTGCTGTGGTTCTTTCGAACCTGGCAGACAAGGAAAAAAAAAAAAAAAGAGAAAAAAATTAAATATCATTACCACCCTCCTTACCTCCATAATCTAATCTAATGTTTATGGATTTTGTGGCTGTAAAAAGAGATATTCAATACAGGTACCAACCATTTCTTTCTCTTGCAAGTACTTAACTTTTGAATCCTGTATTTATCATAGTGTGTGGGCTTGCACAGATAGATAAACCATCGTATTCCACATAGGAATATATACATAAATCACCATTTTCCACAATTAGCAAGTTCATTTTGGCCTGAAAAATGTTCCAAATCATTAACTAAATGGTTTTCAATACATTCCAGCTCTACTGTTCTGAGTGTACTGAAGCTGAAATAGAGCAATACATTAAAACCTGCAGAACTTCTCCTTGATAAAGCAAGAATTAGAATTAATTTTAGAATAATTAATTAATTAATTGTCCAGTTCTTGCATCCACTCTACTGGACAATCCTTTAAAAAAAATAAGATGTTGAAGCAGAGGAAATTTTAGTGAATGAAAGCAGATATTTTTTAACCCCAAATCACCCACTGCACGTTTCTGAAAACCAAATTAATTTCAGTGATTAAATGATGCAGAAAGCAGATCGCTCCATTTATTTAGAGCAGCACACTGCTCTGACTTCACACTCAAAGCTCACAGAATAGCAACACAGACCTGGGAAACACAAGATCCAGTCTTAAAATTCAGTCTTTTCCTGCTGTAGCCTGGGATCACACTTCCTGGGGTCCTGGACACCCATTGTTGGCTGCAGAGCTCTGTGCCTTGTACTCGTGTCCTCAGCCCTGCCTGCAGCAGCCCTTCAGTTCTCAGAGGGGGCTGACAAGAAAGATAGGGCCAGACTTTATTTTATAGAGTCTGCAGTGACAGGACAAGGGGTAATGGTTTAAAACTGAAGGAGGGTAGGTATAGATCAGACAAAAGGTTTTTTTACAGTGAGGGAGGTGGAAGAACACTTGAACAGGTTGTCCAGAGAGATGGTGGGTGCCCCATCCCTGGAAGTGCTCAGGGTCAGGTTGCACAGGGCTCTGAGTGACCTGACCCAGCTGAAGATGCCCTTGCTTGCTGCAGAAGGCTTAGACTGGGTGACCTGAAGCTCCTCCAAACCCAAACTATTCTGTCAGCCTGGCCCAGATGCTCAGAACAAACACTGAACCTACTCAGCTGTGCAGAGGAACCTGCCCCAGGGTCACTGCAGGCTGATGGAGGGAGTGCAGCCCCCAGCGCTCCACCAAAACTGTCACTTGTGCTTATTGAGCACCAGCTCTACAGTGTGCACATGTGTACATGTACAAAACACAAAATTAACACTGCCAGCCAGTTAAATATCTGCTGCATACCCAAGAACTGTAAAACTCATCTATTTCCCATATTCTGTAGACAGTTTCAGGGTTCTTTTAACCTCCCCTTCACAGGATATCGTCATTAACACTTGTTCAGAACACAGACATACACAAGAACTCACTTGAAGAGGCATGACTACAGAGCAGTCTGAGGGTGGGAAATACACCCCCAAACTCACAAGACCCCTAGTTATTCTGTGCTTGAGGTGCTGAACCTTTTTACAGGTCACCAGGAATCCAGCTTCACCTGCACATGCCAGGCTGGAGTTAGAGGAGAGCTGTGCCTTTTTTCCTATTAGCTTCGTGAAAACTGAAAAAGAGCATGGGAAAAATCCTTCATTCAAATCCTTCCTCCAACATGCAGAGAAAAGCAAACTGGAAAACACCAACAATTTTACTAATTCTTCCCTTCACATTAGGAATGCAAGTAATTGATCCTTCAATTTCCCGCTGTTTTTTGTTAATTAGAGTACATAGAATATAATTCCTTCCTGTAAAATATAAAATAAATTGGTCTATTTAACAATTTAGAAGGAAAAAATATAAAATCTACAAATTCATAAATATATCTAAAACCAGGACACTAAATTTCTGGTCTATTTCAAATCATTATGTGGAGCTAAGCATAAGAGAAATTCTAAAGGCAAAAAAAACTAACTAAATGCAAGAAAGTTGTTTAGATCATTGGTAATATGCCACTTGAATAATTCTTAAAATTTAATGTTGATATAAAATCAGCTAAAATAATCCTTTCAGTGAAGTAGTTTAGAAATAAAGATTAATTTCATCTTTAAACTGTGGTGAAAGCTTGTTTGAAAGAGTTATCAAAATAACACCCTTCAATGATGTTTATATTTCAATAAATTTATATTTCATGAACCAGTTACAAATGTGGTTCAGATAGTTGGCTTTATCCAGCATCTGTCTGGATTTCAAAAATCTTCTACTTGGCCATCTTAAAATTCCCATTTTCACAGACAGTTCCTCTCTGTTGCTTTCTCTTATAACTTGATTCTTCAAATTCTGACACCAGGGGTTTAATGTGTGAGAGGTTTTTCCTTTTTCTTTGACTGTTTATATTCCTTTTTTAGCTAAACCATATCTTTCATGTTACTGGTACTTCAAATTTTGTATTTTTGTCTTTGTTTAGCCCATTAATTTATATATATAATTTTATTAGGTTCAGTTACCAAAAAAAATCAGAATAGGTTTTTATATTTTTTCATAGTATTTATTTTGCATTTTGTTTTGTGGGAATAATAAATATGAAGCCAGTCTCCTTAAGATAGCCTTTATTGGCAAAAATACAACAGGTGCTGATTCACTAGAGTTTCATTAGTAGAAGCTAGGTAAGACCTGAGTAAAATAAGATTGATTTTCTCCTTGAATCCTCACCAATCATTTCTCTTCATTAGACATTCAAATTCCACTGTGATGAGGGGCATAAAACTAAGACAGATTTGCAGATGGAAAGATCATTATATTCTTTCAATATAATCTCTGCTCAAGACCCCATCACAAAGTAATAAGGACTTCACTTCCAGGGACATGATGGAGGTATTTTTGTGACAGTACTTAGGAGGTTTGACAGCCCAGCTTCTGCTTGTCTACAGTAAGCTTTTTAAACATTTCATATAAAGGAATGCAGCTATTTTTCAGGTTTCCTGAAAGGCATAGGAAAAATGAGAGCAATCTGAACGTGCTTAGATCATAAGAAATAATTGGATTGAGTATGAGCCATCAGCTGAAGCATAAGGTAGATATGCAAAGATTACCAGGAAGCACAACTAATGAGATGAGATTGCTAAATAGTCAGAGCTGACTCGTGTTCTCAGCCCAGGTAAAGTGACTGGACTTACAACCAGACAAGCAGTTTCAAAGTAATTAAATGCTCGTGCTCTCAGCTGCAAGGTTGCCTCTCCAAACTCACAGCATTTTTACCAGCATCCAGCAAACTGCTAATAAGAATGAGGAATGAAACAGCTGGGGGCTGCAGAATCATGTTGCCATAGAAACCACTGCAGGTGCGTGGTCCAAGGAATAATAAACCCCAGATTTTTAGAGTTTATAAAAAAAAATGAGGAAGAAATGAAAAGAAGACAGAGAGAAATAAATAACACAAACCAAGGACATTGCAAACACTTTTGAGAGGAGGACAGACTAGTATTGTTAAATGGCACCTGTCAGAGAGAACAGTGCAGGGGACAAAGGGACTGAGCTGAAAAATATCTCAGTGCATAAGTATTCCAGAAAGAAGAAGAAGAAATCAGAACTAAACAAAAGAAAATACAAACACCAGAGGGCACTGAAACAGAAATAAAATCTATTACAGGTCACTGTGTTTAGTAAAAACAACAGAAGAAAAGTTCAGAAATTTATGTGGGAATCAGGACCTCTTGGATTGCCTAACATAGCTCTAGTTCTCTCATGCCCAAAATTATTTGTACATCAAGTCTCCCACTTGTATAACTCATGCACCAGCCTTTCCCAAAATAACAGCTCATTCATCTATGTACAGCACTTTGCAAATCTGCTGGATCTGATTTTCAAAGGTGTTTGGAGTCCCAGTACTGTAGCTGGTAGGATGTGCTCAGCTCCTGAACAGGCTGAGCACTTAATTCACATTCACATCAGTGAACTGATGTTCCTCATGTTCACCTCGTCTGTCTGAGGACTACAGCACACCAAAGTTCCTCTACAGCAAGGGGGATGTGCAGCTCTAAGATTTACTGAACCAACCAAGATTTTAATTGCTTTCTCCCTCTCAAGTGACTCTATAGGACACGTTATCAATACCATTTTTATTAAGATCACATTTTTCTATGCAGCTTCCTGTTTGTAGAGTTTATGAGCAAAAGGAGGAACACTGTCTGGGGTGCCATGGAGTGATTTCATTGCAGGTTTACAATACTCATGATGAAAAAGAGGAGTCTCAGGGAGACCACAATGTCCCCAGCCCCATTTGTGGTGGTGGCATCTCCACACACTGGGCACGTGCTGCCCTGCATTACAGTTACCCTTCACAGAGAAGGAAAGCTGGGTTATACAGGTGAAGGATTCAGTCACCAAGACCATTGGTGACAAGAGTTTTGATGCTAGAAAGCATTCTATCATGTTTCTGACTAAAAGGAAACAATGTCCTGTTTTTAACAGCACCTTAACAGCAAATCCAGGGACAGCAGCTATGGTGCAGTGACATGCCATAACCAGAGAACAGCAAGAGAGAGGTTCTGCAGGCAATATGCAAGTTACTACAGAGAACCCTAAAGAACTCCCTGATGGCAACCCCTGCATTTACCACTTAGTGGAAAAGCAGACAGAAGGTGAAATCACAGTGCAAAAATGACAAATTAAGTCATAAGACTAGTGTACCTTCAAATACAGAATAGAAGAGAGGATGTGAAAACTCAAACAGGAAAATCCTTTGGCCAGACTTGAGCAAAGAGAGCAAGAAACTAAGCAAAACAAAAACAAAACCAACCAACCAACCAACAACAACAACAAAAAACCACAATAAAACTCCAGAATCTAAACAAAACAAAAACAAGTAAAACCCATAAAAACCCCCACCAAAACCAAAGTACAGCTGTGTTAGGCAACATACTTGTTTTTCATACATACATTCACTTATTGAGCAGGTTAAATAAATGCAATGTCCTCTCCCCCAAAACCTTAATGAAGTGGTTTATCTCAAAAGGGACATCACACAGAAATAAAATTAGAAAAAAAAAGTTTTTTTCAGATAACACATGAAATCCAAAAGATGCAAAATTTGGAACTATGACAGAAATGGTTTAAATATATCATCCTAGCAGCTGAAAATATAACCAGCCATGCCTGAAACAAACTAAGACTAGATTGTCCACAGGGATGAAGCATGAAGTTAGAGAAGCTGCTAGAAATAAGATGGTCTTTTGAGTCGTGTCCAAACAAAGAAGGAAAAAAGAACTCAAAGAAAAATTAAGGTAAGCCAAAAAAAAAAAAAAAGAAAAAAGAGGAAAACGTTGCTAAAGGCATAAAAAACAAATAGAAACTACTCCTTCATAGAAGTAGCAAGCCTGACAAGACTGTCTCTAGGGCCACTAGATGATCAAGGTGTAAAAGAAGTGTTCAGAACATATATTGCCCCAGCAGAAAATCTAAACAGGGTTTTTTTTATGATTGTGCTTATCAGAAAGAATCACAGTATCACACAACATCCTGAGTTTGGAGGGACCAACAAGGATCACTGAAGTCCAGCTCCTGGCTCTGCACCAGTCACAGCCTGTGCTGAGATCATTGTCCAAGGGCTCCTTGAGCTCTGCCAGGCTGGTGCTGTGAGCACTGCCCTGGGGAGCTGTTCCAGTGCCCAGATACCCTCTGTGTGAAGAACCTTTTCCTGATGTCTAACCCAAACCTCCCCGACACAGCTTCATGCCAAGAAATCAACAGAGACAGAGGTTATAAGGAGAAGTGGACCGGTAAGGTCAATGTTTGTACTGCCCAGACTGCATAACTGAAACTGCTAAAAATAATGCAGTTAACAGATACACAGTTAAGTATCAAGGATCTGAATAAATGTCAGAAACATGCCAAACAACCTCCAAACCATTAATGGTTTCCTGCAAGAGCTCAAGAAAGGTAAGATACATTCCAGAGTACTTCCTTTACACATAAAGAAATAAAAACACACCAGTCAGTAGAGAATTGAAGATCAGACTCTGAAAGTGGTTGATATCTGAAAGTGGAAAAAATTTGAAACAACACTTTTATAGCTAGGACACTTTATTATCATGACAACAAATATGAAAATTGATTTTTTAAAGCTCATGATGACACAATGAAATTTACTTCTCTGACAGGGTGAGGTGAGTTGACTTCGGCTTGACCAGGAGCCCACTAAATCTGCTCCAGCCAGGAGCCTTCTCCAGCACAGATTTCCTGTGAGGTCACAGCGTCTTTCAGATATCTATTTACTCTCATGTGGGTCCACCACGAGTGCAGGTGGATCTCTGCTCCCCTGGGTGCTCCTCCCTGGCTGCAGGGGCACAGCTGCCTCTCCCAGGGCTGCAGGGGAATCTCTGCTCTGGTACCTGGAACATCTCCTGCCCCTCCTGCACTCACCCTGGGGTCTCTGGGCTTGCTCTGCTCATATATTCTCCATCCTCTCTTCTCTGGCCACAATTTCTTCTGCACAGTGACTTCTCCTCCCTTACCTCTGTTATCCCAGAGGTGTTACCACCACTGCTGATGGGCTCAGCCTTGGCAGGGGTGGGTGAATCTCGGCAGGGGTGACACTGGGACTGTTGGACATGGGGCTGCTTCTCACAGAAGCCATCCCTGTGGCCCCTCCCAGCCACCAACAACTTGCCACACAAACCCAATACACAGGGATATCAGGCTAAGTGGAAGAAATTTAATTTATGCATCTTGTCTTTGGTAAGACGTCTGGAATTTGATACCTACCTCAGAAAATTAGGGATGTATGGTTTAGGCAAAGTCAATATTAACTACCTGTGCAGCCAAGTGACAATAATAAGAAAACAACATGTTCATAAAATAGTTATTAATAGTTACTTTTAGCTTGGAATGGTGGGAGATGAATCTGGAGATCTGTCATAGGTTTTGAATTATATTCTGAATTTTCTGTAGAGATAGAGTTGAAAGGAAAAACAATTTGTGGATGCTGAAAACTCTTTAAAGATTCTCAAGGACATGGTTACAGCCCCTTATCAAAGAAATGCCATGAAACTTAACCAAAGAAATTGTACACCTGAGAAAGAAGAATTAAAGTAGTAAATATAAAAATGAGACCGTTTACACAGCAGATCCACTGCAGAAACGCAGCTGAGGCTACAATAAACCACAAATAAAAGGATTTGAGAGCATGAGTACAGAGCAGAAGTAATTCTCTAATGAAGGTAGAGAAGTATTTCATGAAGGCCATGAAAAGTATTGACAAGCCTATAACTATGGTACAGTAATTCAAATAAAATTTGGCAACTCAAGGAGAAACCAAAGAAGGTGTTCTAAAGTAACATGAAAAAAATGAAGAAAGAAAAATCAAAGAATTATATTTGTTGAAACTTAAGACAAAGTTTTTTAAAAGCCTTTCAAAATATACAATTCATAATAATGAAGGAGGTAACAATGAAGTATTCCTCAATATGCAAACAGTTAATTTGAGAAATGGATGTTTTTCTATTACAGTTTTAGGAAAATTAAACAACACAAAGCTTTTCAACATGATGTCAGTTAAGTACTAGGAATAATTAAACATGTAAAGTACCTCGCACAGCTTCTAATTTGGCCTCTATTATTGTCACACAAGTGCTTGAAGCAGAGTGGCAGGATAAATACCCACCAGTGCAGAGCCCAGCTCCTGTCTGCTGTCCCTGGGCTGACTTTGTTAGCGTTGAAGAAGTTTAACCTGGTTTCTCTGTGAGTGACTGGGATGAAAAAGGATCTTCAGGGAATTTATTTGTACTATATATTTGCAATTGTTTGCTTACAAGAGGATGGGAGTGCTATTTTTAAAATGACAAACTTTAAGGGCAAATTAGCTATTTGCTAAATGCTTCAGGCTTTGAGTTCTGATGTTAACATTGAAAACAGAACAGCAGCAGAGTGGTAGCATAGTATGCCACTTCCTTCTGACTTACCAAGGGCATTGTTTTTTCAAGGCTTTTCATTCTAGATAGCAGATTTCATTACCTTAACTACACATTTTGCTCTGTTATGTCAAATAAAATACCAGAATATCCATGAAAACATGAATTTGAAGTCAGAGAAAATAATATCTCAAAGTCGAGGGTAAGGAAAAGACTCAGTTAGAAAAGACAGATGCATCTTACAGTTCAGGATAGAGATCATACTCAAAGATAAAGTGATACTTAACAAAACTTAGGCTGAGCTAGAATGTTTTTAAGGTATTCAGTTTTGCAAAAAAACAAAAAAAATCCCAAGACTTGGTACCACGAATTGGCTAGGGCTTCCTAGAGAGATGATGAATATGGGGTGGGATGTCAGAACAGCTTAGCAGGTATGGAAATGCACACACCTGAACAAGGGTACTCCCTGCCCACAGGACAAGAGACTTCACATTCTGGAGTGCAGGAAGTTTTTTATTGGGTATATATAAAAAAAGGATTTGGTAAGGGAAAAGAAAAGGCTACCTTGGCTTAATAATATTTTAAAGGACTTTATAATATTTTACAACAGGGCACAAGATGACACAGGATGTCCCTTCTGTTTGTACCTTGGGAAACCAATCAGGTTAGAAGCTGCCTGATCAAAATACTGTGGGGCAAAACTCTGAAGAACATTAGCTAAGAAGGCACATTAGTAGCCCTAAAGAAAAAAATAAACCTAAGCCGTAGGTCGACCCTCTGTCCAATAAATCCAAGACTGGTCCAGCTGAAAAATTTCAGAAGAGAAATCTTTTGTCAGTCAACCTAATCCTGCCTAGGGCCTGAAGCTTCAGACTCACAAGAATCACCAGGTCTAGGTGGGAATGGAGATGCTTCACCAGTGTTTGGTTAAACTCAGCCTAGTCAGGCGCAGCTGACACTACATCCCCCTTTCATGAACAAGAGCTTTCACACTTCTTTTTGCTGGCAGGTTACAGACAGAAGGTTGGACAAGCCCCGTTCCTTCCAACAGATTAGTAAGAATATATGGAGTTAGTTCCAGGCCAGACAAATCCTTGCTAAATCAAAGTAGAGAACTAACAGATCTGTGTAACATCACCTGGTTAGTGGTAGATTGATTATTTCACAGCCCCTCCCAGGCTGAGCCATAAACCACTCACAACTTTAGGACACAAGCCATGAATTCACAGCCCTGGGGTCTGAAGATATTCTCATTTTATTCTAAACATCTGTAAAAGAGATTTCTGCTCTTAGACACAGGGATATCTATGGAATTTACATAACACAGATTCTAATGCACTTCTGGCACCAAAAATGTAAAGAGCTTTAGCTAAGTATTCCAGGAGTGAAACAATGGCATGTATTGGGCTTTAAAATCCTCTTAGCTAAATGAGCATAAATTAAAAATCCTAGAAGCTCATAAAAGTAACAAGTTGTGGTAAGCAATCTGGAGAATAAACCTTGTATAAAAATAGGTACTTGAATATTTGAAAAATCTAAAATAAAGGGAAAATCTAAGCTTGTCTGCAAGAAACTCAAACAGGAAAGTAAGGTTACATTCATTAATTTGATTTTCCATCATAAAAGTCTGGAATAGGTCTAAAAAGAACAAATTTCTTCCATTTGTCCAATAGAAAGATGAGTAAAAGGACCTGTTGTTTCTTCTGGTGAATCTCTGGAAGAAGCAGCCATGATCTGACTCAGTGTGTATTTCCTAGTGGCTGCTCTGAAAGAGAGGAACAGGCAGCAAAGTTTCTGGACACTTCTGGAAAACCACCTTCTTGTCACTCATGAACTCTACAAATCAGAAGCTGAATACATAAGTAGTATCAAATTTATAAAGTTATATTGGTAAAGTAATTTTAATAAAAATTTCATTGGTAAGGTATCCCAGAGAGTCACTGGAAAGAGAGAAGACAATTCAAATTTGGTTGGTTCAGTCAGTCTTGAAGTTACATATCCTCTTTGCTGGCCTCTACAATTAAATTGCTCCTCAGAGGATGTTTCAAAAAGTGACTACCAAAAAAATGTACTGTTACAGTTTTGATGCACAGACACTGTCCTACCTCAGGTTGCCAAATTTTTGGCAATGCCAGAAGCTGTGACTGAACATCACTGGGGCCACAGCAGTTGTAATAACTCCTAAAATTCTCCAGGCCAATAAGGAAAAATCTTGGTGTACTGCAAAAGAGCAAGCAAGCACAAAGCCCTCCTTCATCTGCCCCACAGTTCACTTTTTATAGCCCATGTGCAAACCAGGAACTGCAAAGAACGGGGAAGGGCAATTTCATCCTGTAAGGTCAATGTCTCAAAGTTACAAATGTATGCAGGAATCCAACATGATCCACAGCTGTTTGCAGCTGGAAAAGCTCCAAGCACTGAAAGCTAACACCCCCAAAAAGCTCTTTTCCACAGCAGTGCTAAATACTAGTTCTTAATCGAGGGGAGAGCTCTCAGGCAAGGGGTTAAGCCAAACCCATCAGTAAAGCAGGGCTTTGAGATGTTGGCTGTCAACCACCACTTCCCAAGCGTGGCTGTGCGACTCTCTCAGTAACCTTCAGTGGCAGCTCTGTAAACACTGGAGGTTGTGTGCTCAAGCTTATCCCAGGGATGCCAGGAATTATTCCAGTCTTTCCCCCACAGTTACAATATTTCTCTGGTTAAGTCTTTGTAGGTTTGAAATTTGATCTGATGGAGCATAGAGCTGTGTTAGGATTACAAAACCCAGCTTGCTGATTTCTGTTCACCTGCAGATGCAATCCTTAATTTTTGAACTGTGATCAAAACCAGAAGCTAAACTAGCAGCTGCAATAAGTAATATGGTAACAAAAGGAGATCTTGCCAACTAATTTTAGTTGTTGGTACCAATTGTTTTTTTCTTGGGATACATTACATCCACAGGACAATAGATCTGATCAGAAAGAACACTTGCTCAGTGCTGTCAGTGGAAATTCTCAACAGCATAGAACAGCATTAAATCCTTGCTGAAAATCTCAAATGTCACAAAATGCTGTGAAAAACAAATGAAATATGCAGAACATTGCCAGTGCCTTCAGTCACAGCAATAGCAGGGAATTTAACATAGAGAGATGATTCTGCTCCGTTTTATTCCACTGTTGATAGTCCTGAAGACCTTGAGGCTTTTCCAATAGTTGTTAGATACACTGAGATCAGTGAGAACCTGAGTGAGAAAGGAAACACTTTCAAAGGTGCTCCCTGCATTTCAGGCCAGAAATTTAAGAGATGGAGCTGCAGCTGCTCACACTTGGCTTTGTGTATAAGGCATTGCTCTTCAGCAAAGCTACAACTAAGACACTGGCATAAACACGACCTGTGCTCTCTTCCCTTACTTCTCTAATTTTTCAGCTTACAGGATGGAAAGCCCAGCTTTTAAAGTCAATAATAATTCACCACATTTAAAGCAGAGTACAGAGAAGTTATCAAAATACCAACTATTTTTAGAGGTCTCATGTAGACAACTGAAAAGTATTCTAGTGGTATTTCATGGAATTAGTTATAAATATGTTCAAATGCTGCTGTAGCTAGTAAAATGCTAAGTGCAAAATTTAATTGCTTTACCCTATATTTTTTTTCAGTGCTGACAATTTTATACATAAATATGATTATGGAATATTAAGAAAAACAGTCCTATGGCTTCAGAAGTCTGGTGGCTGTGCTAAGACTTCAGCAAACTGATTTTATGAGTCTCTTCCTCTGTTTTTGCTCCTAAAACATTGTTTGATGCATAGTGAAATCTGAAGAAATATCCTGTTTTTCACATGTCCTCCTGAAAACCATTGAGAAAAATTCCAAAATAACTTCTTGTTCTTTTCTAAATAGAGATGCTCTTAAAGCTGTTACTGATATTCCTTAATTTCCTCTGAAATAGAGACCAGGACTGCCCAGATCCCGGGCATAAAAAGAGCACTGACTTTTAACCAGAAGCAGCATACCCTTCCTAGTCAGTGTATTTTTCACTGATTATTGGCACATAAGACCAAACTTCAGTTTAAACTAAGAATCCTTGGATAAAGGTGGTGAAAGAAACAAATCCAATTTGGGAACAAAACCAAAAAGAAATCTTCAACCTGGTAAGGTTCCTGTTGGCAAAGCCAAGAAGATGCTGAGCAGAATCCGTGCAAAGATCATTTTGTCACAATACCTTCACTGTTTGTTTTCTCTAACCACATCATTTCTAACACATCATGTAAATATTCTGTTGCATGTAGGTGCAGAGCTTTCACAGTGAGTGTCTTTACTGGGTTGTCCTGGGAATATTACTATAATAAACACTGCCACCTAAAAGCAAAATAACCTGAAAGAATCAACAAGGAATTAAAAAACCTAGAGCTCTAATTACAAACAGTAGCTTGTTGGCCCCTTCATTCATTTCCCTTTGCTCATTGCTCATTTCTGTGAGCAAGATATAATACTGTCATTCTTCTCCAGACCAAGACCCTGAGACTCCCAAATGTTGTAGATATTTTAGAAAATCCCACAATTAAATGAGCTGCTTGGTGTGGTCATTCCAGGTGTTTCTCCATGATTATAATAATAAATAATAAATAATAAATAATAAAAAAAAGCAATCACAGCACTTTTACCAAGGTGTTTTGTTCCCATGGAGACCTATCAAATCATTGAGGAGATATAGATTATACCAGGATATGAAGCTAGCAATAGCCCAAAACTTGTAACTTTAAATATCTTGAATCTTGAACAACCTTGAACTGGATGTATTTAATATGGAAAGCAATATCTCACAATCACTTCTATTTTTTCATCCAGTTAACTCCAAAAATTTTGAACAGTCTAAAAAATTTCCAAAAACTGAAAAAAAATCACACCATAGGAGCATTTTTGTTACAGAACAGATGTGTCATTTTATAGCTCCAAAGACCAAAATCACCTAGGATTGTTTTCACTCTACTATTCTCTGCATCATCTTTATCAGAAATAACAGAATCACAGAATCATTTAGGTTGGAAAAGACCTCCAAAATCATCAAGTCCAACCTTTGACCAATCATCACCAGCCCTAGGTGCCACATTCAGTCATTTCTTGAACACTCCCAGGGATGGTAACTCCACCACCTCCCTGGGCAGCCCATTCCAGTGAAGAGATTTTTCCTGGTGTCAAACCTGAACCTCCCCTGCTACAGCCTGAGTCCATGCCCTCTTGTATCATTGGCTGTTAATCAGAAGAAAAGACCAACTCCCACCTCCTTCAACCTCCTTCCAGATAGTTGTAGGAGTTCAAGTAGTTTTCTCCCCTGAGCCTCCTTTCCTCCAGGCTAAACACCCCCAGATCCCTCAGTCATTGCTCTCAGGACTCACTCTCTAGACCTGTCACCACTTCATTGTCCTTCTGTGGACACATTTTAACCCCTCAACATCTTATGGGGGGACCCAGAACTGGACACAAGATTTGCAGTGTGACCTCACCAGTGCAACACTTAAATCATCACTTTGACAAAATAGTCATTAAGTGTCTAATTGAATGGAAAAGGTCACAAAAGAAACATCCCAGGACTGGACATTAAACTGCACTTCCATTTCCTTTTCAAGATTATATAGGATACTGCATGTATTCACATACCTATTACTGAAATTTGCATTCAGATACACACACACTCTTGAAATTTACATTTGTGTCCTTGTTCCTCTCTAGCCAGAGCCAGTGCAGATGGTACTATCAGAATAATTAAAATCACCCCCCTGCTTCATTCACAGCTTGTGTTCTTTATTGTTCTCCCATTTACACCAAACTCCTTCTGCTTGTTTGTTTTCAAACACTATTTTCTATTTTAAACAGCATATATCTGTTCTGCTCATTAGAATAATTATTTACATACACATTAGGCAGATAAAAATTGTCAAAGGAAAAGGCTGTTGTGAATGTTTTCATACGTGGATTATAAAGACCTTTTGACTATAAATCAGAGCTCTGTCTGGAGCTGGTTTTCCCGTTACTGTGCCCTGAAAGCATGGGAAGCTTAGGAGGATATTCTAAAAGGACATTCAGAGACATTCAGCATGCCAGCACAGTGTGGCAGAAGATGCTGATGTCAGAGTGAGAGGAACACGTTGAGCAGATAATTCAATTCCAGTGGTAATCACATTCTTTATGTTAAATTTTATTTATAATGAATTTTCTCTTTCTTCATTCCCCTGCACCACCAGGGATGAGGAGGGAGAGAAATCACTCAGCCTGGGAAGACAGGAGAGGTGGGTGGAAGATGTTTTAATATTTGGTTTCTATTTCCCATTACTTTATTCTGGTCTGATTGGCAATAAATTCATCTGATTTCCCCAAGTGGAGTCTGTTTTGCTTGTGATGGTCAATGCAGGGTGATCTCTCCCTGCCCTTATCTTGACCCAGGAGCCTTTTCATATTTTCTCTCCCCTGCACAGCTCAGGGGGGCAGTGATAAAGCAGCTTTGGTGGGCACCCAACCCAGGGTCAGCCAAAGATTTCCACTGTCACGTATCTGGTACTGAGAAGCGGTACAGGAAGCTGGGGTATGGAAATGACAGGCTGTGCAACAGGGAAGCTGTCAGGCTCTCCTCCATCTGCTCCTAGGCAGCTTCAGAAAGCAGAGTCTCTATTTTTAGGTAGAAATGATGACCAGTTTGTCAGATCCAGCTATGATTGAGCTGGACATAACATCACACTTTATCTTCTGTTTGCACAGCTCAGTGTATCCCATGGAGGTTCAATCAACATGATAAAATACCCTGCTTTGTTCAACAGCAGAGTCATTAGCATGAGCACCAAGCCATCCCCTTTGTTAGCCAATCTCAAAGCAAGTGAAGAAAAATGACAGATGAAATTTATCTCTATAAGAAGAAATCAAAGTAAATGATTTTCATGTTTCTGAATGCCATATTAGACAGAAAGGCCTGGAGAGGAATTTATTTTTTATAAAGTTTTAGCTGCAATAATTGCCTACTGAAAGTTGTAGTTAAATCCAACTTTCCTAAGCACTATAGCAAGATGAGGCTCTGTCCTTTTATTGCTAAAATCTTCCTGCACTGAATGGGACACTCATCCACTCTGCAAACTCATCTCCACCCAGTGCAATAGAGCATTGCTGAGGACAAACATAAAAGTTTAAGGCACGGAGCTCTTGGGGAGAATAGAACCATGCCATGTTTTAGCCAAGCTAAAAGAAATAGCCTATTTCATCTAGAGAACATTTATACTTCTACTTTTATCATGTGCCTCATCTTCAGAAGAATGAACTGACTATTTTCAAGTGCAGGCAGTTGCCAAAGAGATTCAGGTTTACTATTTTCTGTGTCTACAAAAGGAGACTAATTATAAAGTCATCAAAGTGCTGTTGCATTAAGGGTACAGGAATTTATCAGAACATTCCAGCAGGTCCTCAGAGATCAGAGGGGTGGTAGTGAAGACAAGTTTTTGAGAACTAGGGCTTGATGAAAAACTGTTGAAAGTCTTCATGAAACACATTGTCTGGGTGATCAACTCCCACTGAGTCACAAGGTTCAGAGTGGATATCCTTGCCAAACTTAGCCCCACATGTCACCAATGGTTTAGGTCTAAAATTTTTAAAAGCACTTAACAGCACTTAACCAATAGCTTAATTTAAACGATTTAATGAAAGATTCTTGTAGAATTTACCATAGCACAATGGTAACTCACTTATAGACCTAATTTACTTATGAATCTAATGTACTTAAGAATTTAAGAATATTCATAAAACTTTAATGTACCCATACTCACACATACAGCCTTACATGAGTATGTACAAGGTATATATATCCCTGTGAAAAATTCCCTGTAATTTAGGGAAGTACTTGCATTGGATGTCTTTGGATCTTCTCAGCAGATGGAGGTTGGTCCCTGAGGAGTTGGGGTATCAGCCCAGGCTCTCAGCTTTTGGCAGCAATCCTCCAAGTAAACCCGAGAGTTCTCTGGCTCACAGTGGTGTCTCACTCAGAGGGAGATGCTGTCCCAGCCCACTGTGGTCCAGGAGAGCTCAGTGGGTCTCACT
>PYHW01009698.1:1918177-1930701 GCA_013186435.1 Turdus rufiventris
TACAGCTTCATTGAGAGGGGAAGAGAGGGACAGACACTGATCTCTGCTCTGTGCTGACAGGGACAGCACCTGAGGGAACGGCCTGAAGCTGTGTCAGGGCAGGTTTAGGTTGGATATCAGGAAAGGGTTTTTCAACCAGAGAAAAAGTGGCTGGGCACTGGACAATGCTCTCAGGCACAGGGTGTGACTTTGGGGATGGTGCTGTGCAGGGCCAGCTGGACTCGATGATGTTCGTGTGTCCCTTCCAACCCGGCATATTCTGTGTTTCTGCAAATATACACATTCATGCAATTTTTCAGAAATAAGGAAAAATGCAAGTAAATACTTTGAAAGTACATTCACAAAACGTATCAACAAATGTTCAGGATTTGAGATGGAGCTTCCCAAATGGGGAGAAAAATATCTCTTAGACTTTAGCTTGTTCTCATGAATAAACATCACTAAGGAGAGACAGGAATTTCAGCAAAAGGGGCTGAAGAAAGAAAATATTTATGTGTCTAAAGGCTGAAAGAAGAGATAGTACATAAAATGCAAAATATTTTATTTATTGCAAACAAAAGCTGTGATAACATTGCACAATACTGAATTTTAAGGTTCTGAGATTCTCAAAAATCACCCTTGTGACTTTTTTTGCTCCATATATATCTTTATAATTATATTTTTACATTAGTTTTACATTATGACAAGAGTAATTACTTACAGAAATTAAAACAAATTGTATATAGCCTGCCACCTTACTAATGTTTCCTTTATATGTAACTGAGTGTAACCATTTTACTTCAATCTGAAAGGATGATCAGATTCAATGCTTTGCTAATCATACAACAGAATTATACAGTCTGCACCAATATTTTTTTTAACAATTAGAAGTATATGGAATTTACTGTGTGCTGCGTGTTTTCTACAAAATGTAGGTAATAACTCACTTTGTTGCCTTACTAGAGCAACAATTTGTCCCTTTTGTGAAAGATCTCCAGCAAAAATGCAGACAAATGCATAAATCCAACATTTTCAGATCCAATGCTGAACAGCCTGGAGGGCAGTGGTGAAAGTCCTGAGTGCAGGATGGGTCCCTCGATGAGCCATCAGGAGGGACCCAGCCTCTGCACTGAAGCCTGCTGCCTTAAGCTGCTGTGCAATTTCCTCCACATCCCAGCCTCCCTGTCCCTGGTCAGCCAGCAGGTGGTCAATAAGGCGTGGGCAGAAGGCAGTGGGCATGCACTTCACCACCAACTTGGCGTTGAGGAGCAAGGAGAGTATTTCAGCATCACAAGTGGAATCATCAACCTACAAAGAAAGAGAAGTTCAAAGTAATTAAAAATTAATTAGCAGATACAGCCATCAGCCAGAACATGTCACAATGGTTATGACTGCACAGTGCGACCTTCAAAGTGAGAGCAGTATTCCCCCCGGATTAACTACAGGGATACACGCTTTGCATATGTCAGAATATGTAAAGGTATGTCTTTAACAGTCTACCACATTAATATAAATATCTGACCTGCACAAAGCTAAGGAATAAGAATGCTTAACAGCCTGGGATTACAGCACTAGCTTTATAGACTTTTCACAGGTTTTCAGTCCCAGTGCAGCACAGATCACACCACTTAGCTCCATATCAAGAATGACACTCTGAGGAAGGTCAGAGCAGAGTATATTAAATTCTGGTCACTTTATATTAATATATTACATTACATTTCACATGTTAATATGACAGGTAACATTCACAGACTCAATCAGCACCCACAGCAAGCATAAGATTTTTGAAAGAATGTAACATACTAAAAGATGGGAAATACAGAGCTGCCACCTCTGAGACACTCTGGATGCCTCAAAAAATGTGGTTATTCCATATATAAGAGCATAACACTTTCCTGAGAATCTTGTCTGTAGCTTTACAAGTAACCCTAGAATACTTTAAATTCTATTTCAGTTAATTTTGATATGTCCTTTGTGGGTTCTTTGAAATATGGTGCTGTGTTAACTTACCCCTTAATGAAGCACAATTGAACAACTACATATAACCAAAAAAGGGAAGGGACCCCAGGCAGAGGGACCCTGACAAGCTTGAGAGGTAGCCCTGAGCAATCTTCATGAAGTTCAACAGGTCCCAGTGCAAGGACCTGCATCTGGGTTGGTGCAATCCCAAACACAGGCTGAGCAGAGAATGGACTGAGTGCAGCCCTGAGAAGAAGCACTTGGGATGCTGGTGGACAAGAATTTCAACATGACCCATCCAAGTGCTCTCACATCCCAGAAAGCAAATCATACCCTATGCTGCATCCAAAGCAGTGTGGGCAGCAGGGCATGGGAGGGGACTCTGTCCCTTTGCTCTCCCAGCCTGGAGTGCTGCATTCAGCTCTGAGATCCCCAACATAAAGACATGGACATTTTGAAAAGAGTGCAGAGGAGGCCACCAGGATGATCACAGGGCTGGAGCACCTCTCCTATGAAGACAGAGGGAGATGCTGAGTCTGGAGACATTAAGGGCCCAGAGACATCTCATACACAGCACCTACACAGTATCTAGAAGGGGCTACAAGAGAGCTGGAGAGGGACTTTTTACAAGGGCATGGGGTGACAGGACAAGGAGGAATGATCAAACTGTAAAAGGGCAGGTATAGATTAGGCATTAGCAATGAATTATTTACTGTGAGGGTGAAGAAGCACTGGCACACACTGTCCAGAGAAGCTACAGGAATCCCATTCCTGGGAGTGTTTCAAGGTCAGGTTGAAAAGGGCTTTTAGCTACCTGGTCTAGTGGAAGGTGTCCCTGCCCATGGCAAGGGGATTGGAACAAAATTATCTCTAAGGTCCCTTCTAACCCAAACCATTCTGTGACTGTAAAAGGACCAAAGGAGGGCTAGACAATAATCAGTTTTCAATTATTGCACCTTACCAAGTTACAAATAAACGAATCAGACTATGATACATTTACAAAACAACCTCCCAGTTTAAAAGACAAAAGAGAATTGGTTACTTTCTGCTTAATTTTCTAAAAAATTATGTACCAACATACATGATTGGTACCAGGGTACCAGCAAGTAATAAACACCCCAGGATGACAGTTACCTAGCAGCCTTGAAGAGTAATTCAACTGCTACACAGGACCACAGGACATGACTACTGCATACAGAGTGATTAGCAGTGACACTTTACAGTTGTAATCAAGCCATTTTTAATCTAATTAGCACAGCAGAAGGTACAGTTTAAAAAACAGTTCTAAGAACTGCAGGGATGTCTAGCCTTTAGGCTAGGCAACCTTAGTCCTTATTTAACAACTGCCAAAAGTTAACTACAGAAATGTTCTCCTGCTGAAGACAGGCTGATCATTAAATAAAATGGGTCAACAACAATGAACCGGACTGTGCCCAGGTGGCCATGAAGGCCAGTGGCATCCTGGCTGTATCAGTAATAGTGTGGCCAGCAGGACCAGGGCAGAGCTTGTCCCCTGCACTTGGCACTGGTGAGGCCACACCTCCAATCCTGAGTCCAGTGGCCTTGCACTTGCATCAAAGACTCCAAGGTGCTGTAGAGTGTCCAGAGAAGGGCAGAGAAAAGGAAGCTCAGGGGAAACACCATCATTCTCTGCAACTGCCTGACAGGAGGTTACAGTCAGATAGGGGTCAGCCTTTTCTCCCAATTAACATGTGATAGGACAGAACAAGGCATCCTTGGGTTGTGCTAGGGAAAGTTTAGATTGGATATTAGGAAAAGATTGCTTTATGGAAAGAGTTGTCAAGCATTGGAACAGGCTGCCCAGGGAAGTGGCTGAGAATTGGTTTAGAGACAAGTTTGCAGCACTGGGTTAACAGCTGGCCTTGGTGAGACTTCACAGGTATTTTCTAACCTAAACAATTCTGATTCCAAAATTTCTAGTCTTGGCATCTTGCAGCACACCATGCTGCATACTAAGCCATTATCCAAACAGCTGCCACCTCTTCTGAAATGGGACTGAAGGGATATTCTCTCCCACCTCAAAGCTCTGTGTGCTCTATTCTTGACTTGTATGTAGGATGGAACTTTACACAGGGCTTCACTGTTTGATTTTATGAACATAAAATGCAAATAGTAATTACAGTAGTGAGACTGACAGCAGATGCAAGATTTAATTTAAAAATTTTTAGGCTACTATTCAGTTAAGGAAAAGTGCTATAGATTAGTGTGATTTCATATACCGAAACCCTACAAAATTGAGAGAGACAAATCTGAAAGAAGGCCTTTCCTAGAATAAATCATTGAGCATCTGAACTATACTATGGAGATGAAGATGCCCATGCAGCACCTAAACAGAGAAACCTGTCTGCCCTCACAAAGAAATGAGATCAGTGTGGTTTCACACATAACAGAAGACCTCACAAAAAAGCTCTTGGGTTGTGCCCCACAGCTCATCTTTAGACCCAAACAGATCAGAAGGTTCAAATTTATTAAAATTTCCCTGTTTCTGACTTGCAAGGTATCTGAAGACCTGATAAGAAAGAGGAAACTTTTGTAATTTAGTTGTCTCCAGCAACTGGATGGAGACACATGATGGCAACCAGACCCTGTGAATGCATTTCATGCAGCCAAGGCCATTGTCTGTCCCACACTCTTTGGCCAGTCTGTGTAGAGTCTGTCAAAAGTGTGGGGAAAACACAGACACACCACGGTTTATTACTGGATTTAAAAATAGGCAGCAAAGAAAGCTCAAATGACTGTGTATCAGTTTTACAGCTCCAAATCATGTAAATTTTTTGGCTATCAATTGCACATGTAGAGACATTTCTAGTCATTAGTTTAAATAAAAACAACAACCTACAGAGATTGTCAATGAATTGATACATGTTTACAAACTTTAATTAAGACAGATTATACAACGAACAGCTTTGTTTAAATAGAACTGTAAGGTTTTTTTTTAATAAAATCAATGTAAATGTAGCTTAAGACTACATCTATTTAAAAATAATTATAAATCAGAACAACAAGCATTAAAGTAAAAAAACCTACTAAAACAATATAAAAGGCAAACACACAAAGCATGTATTTTAAAAAAAATAGACCACAGAGAGCACAGTAGCATGTATTTTTTAAAAATACACCATAGAGAGCATAGTAAGTTTTTAATGCAGGAAATTGCTCAGCAGAACTATGGGTTTTTCTCTCCAATCTAAAAAAGAGACAGCTTAGAGGGCATAGGGCAGATAGCAACATCACTAAAATTATAAAGGGATTAATTAAATACATTATCTCATTAAGAAAGAAAAAAAAATGAAGCATCAAATTACCTAGTGGGACCAGATTAAAAGAAAATTAAAAAAAAAATACAGTTTTTTTTCACTCTGTGAAATGATACTGCAAGATGTAAAAGCTCATACAAATTTAAGGAGAAATTGCACAAAACCAAAAAGAAAACCATTAGCAATTACTTAGTAGATACATACAGCTGAAAATAACCAAAAGTTTGGAAAGCAACATTTCAAAGAAAGAGCCTGTATATCTGCCCTATTCTCTGTCCCCACTAGACTTGTAATTCTTCCATCTGTTCGAGCCAGGACGCTGCTCCAGATAGACTTTTGATCATCAAAATTTTACATTTAAAAAAATTATTAATGGAAATCAACCTCCAGAGTTATTTTTGCTTGCCATACATAGCAAATATTAGCCTATAGCAGATACAAACTCCTAAATGCACTACATCTTCATTTTCAAAATCCCTCTTTTGAGTCAGTAAGACAGTAAAACGCAGCAAGTAAAAAACAACCACTTTACTATCCCAGTTTTTAAAAGCTGTTTTTTCTAGGCACACAGCTCAGTCAAGATCTTACTAATGAATCACTTCTGATCTGCCTGCAGATGCAGAGCCCTTGCTATCCCCAAGATGCTCACTAGGCCATAAAACTAAGGCTATTGCTAATCCCAGAATCACTGTTCCAGTGATATGGAATGCAGCTGACTGCAGTTTAAGCAGGTCTCAGAGGTGCAGGTATCTTCTGCAGAAATTAACACCCAACCACTTCCCATATTGTGTGAATAAACTATGACCCACAACAATGACAGAGTGTGTATGTTAGAGAAAAATCATTGTGCCTATCTAGAACTCCATGCTAGGGGTGATACACTTTCCACTGGAGTAAAATCTGCAAGGTGTAAATGGGAGCAGGTTTCATTTTTCAAATCCATCTCTCCTTCAGCAGAATTTGACAGTGTAGGTTTAGCATGATGCCCACACACAATGTCCATGGTTATGGGTAAAAGATCTAATGGGGATAATTACGTTAAGGGCAACTGATTTTTCTTCCCTTGGCTCTCCAATTCAGGTATTGGCTAATATCTGCTTTCAAGCATTGAAGTGTAGGTGTTCAAATGGCACCTTTGCTCTTATGAGAGCACTTGGGAGTTCTGCATCCAGGTGTGGGCCTCCAGCACAAGAAAGACATGGCCTTGTTGAAATGGGTCCAGAGAAGGTCATGAAGACAATCTTAGGAGGGCTGGAGCACCTCTCCTATGAAGACCTGTTAGAGTTGGGGTTTCAGCCTGGAGAAGAAAAGGCTCTGGGGAGACCATACAACAGTACAAGAGAGATGGAAAGGGATGTTGTACAAGAGCATGGAGTGATAGCACCAGAGGAAATATCCAATCTAAATAAACCCTCTTAGTAAATGTTTTGGATTATATATTAGGAAGAAATTCTTCACTGTGAGGGTGCAACAGGTTGTCCAGAAAATAGATGTGGATGCCCCAATTCTGGAAGTATTCAAAGCCCAGGACAGGATTTGAGCAGCCTGGTTTAGTGGAAGTGGAAGGTGTCCCTGTCCACACAGGTTTTGGAATTCCCCACCAGCATTGCTTGTGCAGGCATCCAGAGGTTCTGGTATTACCAACAGGCAATATTTCACCATAACTTCTGCATTAGAAAATCCACAAGTTATGAAAGGTAAGAGCTGCTGATGACCTGACAGCAGTAAAGAACTGAAACTCCTGTTTCCCAGAGGATTCCCTTCTCCAACGCTATTCCAGATAAAAATGCTTTTTGTTTTATTGCTTCCTAGAGTATATATCTATAGAAAAAATAAATAAGGGGAAAAATAACCAGTGACATAAAAAATCCTGGGAAAATAAACTGGAGAAAGATATTTTATCATAATCACCATTAGCTTATAATTTAACTATTTATTTTAAAGATTAAGCCCCATTGAGTAGCCATAAATGGCACAGCTGAAGAACATTAGAAATTCCATTATTCCACACAAATTTTGTGATCTTTCATATTACATTTTTCAGTAAAACATATTATGAAGGTAGATTCAGTACTTCATCACTGAAATTATAAGATGCAAATGAAGCCAAGGTATATTTTCAGACTACAACTTTTTTCTTGTTCCAGTTTCTATTAAAGTATTGGTTGAGCAAGTACTCGCACTGCTTATATTAACCCCCACTTGTTAGCTGTTTTAACATTATAGGTACCAACAGGCAACAGAATATTTACTTTCTCTCTCATGTATAAAAATCAGTTTTTATCTCTGAGAGATAACCCAGTACACTGAAATCTCTCTCAAAAACAATCTGACTTTTAAGGGCTCTATTGGCAGTTATTTAGGTAAACAGATTTTTTACATTACTCACACAGTACAACATAGGGGAAGAACAGCTATTTCTGTTACTCAGAAAAGACAAGTGGCAGTTCATTAAAAGATACACAATAAAAAGAGGGGTCTGCAATTTCAAAAAAGCTTACACAAAAACTTGGCTGGTTTATTACAGGCAAAAGCTGTACAATTTCTAGTATCAGCACTTCAGTATCATCCTAAACTGTAAACATCCATAAAGCTGTCAGCAACATACAACAAATGGCTAACTAATACATCCTATCAGCAAGCAAGTGCTGTATTTTTCTCGCAGCCATGTTTGTGAGCTGTGTTAGCACTGGATCAGGGAATCAATAGCTATGATTCCCCTCTGCCAGATGTTATTTGTGCTTCCTGTTTAAGCAGAAATGGCCTTCCTATGAAAAATTAATTCAGAATTTAACAAAAAGCATTAAGTGTGAATATTTTTTTAAAAGCACAAAGCAGGCATAGAAAATTGTACTGAATAAACAACATTGGCTTAGCTAAGTAATATATGCACTTTCAGTACAACAGCAAATAATGTAATCATAAGAGATGCATATAAAACAAAGAGTAAGAGGTACTTTTTATACAAGAAAAGCTTTTACATTTAGCACAGCACTCTTCTGTACTACCTGCTTTTCTAACACTGTCACATTCAAGGTACTGGCTAAGCTCTATGCCTGATGTAATAAAGTCAATAGTTAAATCTCCACTGACTTAAAGTAAAACATTAGACCAAAGCTAACTGCTTTGAAAATTCTAGGTTATTCAGCACTCTCACAGAACTATGTGCCCAAATTAATACTGAATTTAGAAGGAAAAATTAAAAACAGCTTATCAAGCTGCCTCTTGTATAAAAAAGCCAAAGAAAGTATTATTTTGGGCATGCACAGGTATACAAAGTGCTTTATACTAGCAAGAAGCTAATAAGGTTCCTGGCCCTAAAACTGCAATATAATGTAATCAGAGTGTAGGAAACTGAAAGCTGGAGCACACAAGAAAGCAATGGCCAGTTTAAAGAGCAATACAATTAGTAAGCATTCAGAAAGTGCTACTGCACAGCATTATGCTTCAAAAATAGTTAAATAAAATGTACTTGGACACTTATTACTGCTGACAAGCTTCAGAATTAGTCACTTATACAGGAGCTTTCATCTGTTAACAAAGAAGTCAATTTTAAAAAGCTAACAAGAATACAGAGATGAAAAAGTGCATGCATATATCAGATTATCAGATCTGTACGTGCTTTTCAATGAGATCATCCTGTTTAAAAGTTACAAAAAAGCTTTGTTTTATAGAAATAAAAACTAAAATTGCAGATGGTAAAAGAAAACAATCAATGTACCATTGCTTTGGTGGTTAATATTTATACAATTGTTTTGTAAAAAACTTAGAAAATTTGTGGTTTATTGGTATAAAAGAAGGGGAACAAATAACCTATGTGTTCTTAGCTTAGATACCAAACTCAAGTAGCAAACACTCCAAATTCAAACTGGGTGCTAACAATGGCATTAGAACTTTTGTAGAAGCAGATATATGTTACATGTAATATGTTCTGCTACCTTCCCTTCTACTATTTCAAATTTTCATAGAGAACATGTTAAAATAGCTGGTGCTTCTTCCATTTTGGTAACAAAGTCCTTTTGAAGGAAAATCAGCAATATGGGAAATGGAGCCTATGCTTCCAGATCCATTGCTTCTCTGGCTAGTCTTCACCAGTTCTGGAAAGGAGATGGATCGCTTCTCAAACTTTTCAAAGGATTCAAAAAGAGAAAGCTTCTGGAATACAATATGCATAAGAAAGAAAGACACAGCTCATGAGGAAGAGAGACTTAAGGGAGAGTTCTGGGAAGAGCAGGAGGGAGAATATCTTTGCTAGGTAATAGAGAATGGTGTAGAAGTAGGGTATATGATTTGCACATTCTGTTACAACCAAGGAATATAAAAACTTTGTGGCAATCAATATAACTAGAACAGAGACTATCCCTAGAAGGAAGTTATAATTTCAATCTGAATTCCTACAAATCACACTTTTAAAGCTTTTGCATTTGGGGGATATTTATTTTAAAAGGCACATGGTTTCATTTGTTTCCATGTGGGCAGTTTCACTGTGAAGTAACACATGGAAAATATAACATAAGTTATATTTTGTATTGCAATACACAACCAAAACCTCCCTAAGATACGGTGCAGAATTCGGAAATATTACAGATGAGGCTTTCCTACCTAAATATTGTAATTCTGGAAATTATCAGTGCAGTTAAGTCAGTCAGAAGAGAAAGCCATTCTCTTTCATGAACAGATCAGAGACAATTGGTTCCTTCTCTTTTGCAGTAGAATGTTAGATTGCAGACCATAGCTAACATAAAATCCAAGAAAGTTAGGCTGTACATGCACAAGTTCAGTTAAGAGCTCCAAAAAGCTCCGTTTTCAGATAAAAGATACAAGATGATATAATGCTTTTGCCTAGGAGACTTTCATATTTTTAGGTGTTCCTTCTTATTTGCTGAAGACAGCAATGTAATGTTAACATGGCAATTGACAAATATGCATGAATATCTTTCAGTTCTTGTCCAAAGAAAAAGACAATATTTATGTTTCTTCTACAGAAGGTTTGCTGCAGTATAGAATCAAGTCTGTTTAGAATGGCATGAAAGTCCCCAAATATACCATCACAACAAAAGCAGTGACATAACAGCTCTCCAAGCATATATATAGATGCCACATTTGTCAGAAACAAGTTAAGTCATACTATGAACACTTAAAAAACCCCAGAGTGAGGGGATATGAACACAGAGGTAACGATCTACTTCACATACCAGAATAGTTTCTGTTCCACCACACTGACTTAAAACAGTGTACTAAGTAATTTAAAGGAAGTGCTATGAGGTTTAATCACCTCAAGTGAGTATAAAAGCTCTCACCAGCCCTGTGTTACAGCTCACTGTGGACACAATAGCTGTGGAAAACCTTTATAATGGTAAGTGTCTCAGTAGTCTCTGCTTACAACATAAAGATAAAAGAGCTAACTTATTACCTCAGCCTCTGTAAGGGGTTTAATTCAACAGTTCCTACCTTAGCAACAGCTGTTATCTGCTCCAGTGCCACAGCATGAAGGTCTTGGTCTTTGCTTTCTACCAGCAGTTTCAGGGATGGCAGCAGGAGGGACTGGTTAAGCAGCAGCAAACACAGTTCTTTTATACACTGAAATAAAAAGTAAATTATCTCAGTGTGATCTCTGAAGATACTAACATCATCATGCACAACAAAATTTATGAAAATTTTATGTCAAATGCAAAATGAAAACCACACTTCCACAACAAATTAATTCCCTGTTGGAAACACCTCCTTGGAAATTTGACAGAATAAATTTTAAAAAATGTGGAATACTGGTTTAAGTGTAACATTTGTTAGATTAAGACAAGGTACTGAATCACCATTACAACCAGAAGTTTTACTGAAAAAATTACAGAGCAATCACAGCTCTCTGTGGAACTACCATATTTGTGCTTAGTAAAATACTGCAAAACTCAGGAAGAAACACTGACAGATACCTGTGACAATTCTGTAACTCAATTATGCAATCAGAAAAGTAGAACAAAATAAAGAGGAAATAACAGTACATACCAGAGTTCAATAATGCTTCTGTTGCAAAAAGATTCAAAATATTATACAATATTTTATACACAATTAAATTTCAGCAAAATAACTTTCTGTCATTCATCTAGTTTCCTATTCTTGATAACACAGCATAAATTTAGCATCACACAACTTCAAAACTGGCCAGAAAATGCCTTCTAAAATAAAAACTGAAACATCCCCCAACAAACTTTCTCTGCACTTCCAAAACTTTACCTTGTCCCTTACTTAAACAACCAAACAACATGTCCTACATGCAAGTTGTTTTATTTTCGTCAATACTGTAGTGATTTGTTCATTTATACATCAAAAAGTATTTCAACTGACAAATGATATTATAAGCCAGATTATAACTTCCCTTCTCCTTTCTGTCATTTCTGGGAATTTAGGTTGCTTGCCACAACCTGTTCCCAATGAGGGCCATCAGAGATGTCCCATTTTCCAAGGCACTTTACACTAGGGACTCTGGATATTGTATGGTAGTTCCATTGAAAATGGTGTCCATCTTCTAAGAGATGCTCTCTGCGTCACTCCAACAATGCGATAACAATTGTCAAAGGAGCTCATCAGCTAAGTATTAAGCTGAGAGAATGCAAGTCATGTATTTTTTGTGTCTTTTGAACTTTAATGATAACTGTAACAATTTAACGACCAAGATGATCCACACATTTAGTAGCATAGTTTCAGTAGCTGTGAGCCTAAAAGCCTAAATATTATTTGAAGATGAGGAGACATTAAATACTCCAAATGTAACGTACTGCAAAGATACCTGGTTTTGCTTGGGACATGGAGCTCTCTGGCTGTACTCGCTCAGTCTTGTCTAAATTTACACCTTAAAGAAAAACAGCCTAGTAGAATATATTCCATCACACTAAGCTCTGAGTCACTAGGGTAAGCCTTGGTCTCTTACTCAGACTTGTTACTTTAAACTTGTATTCAGTACTGCTACTGACTGTTGATGCTTAGAATCACACAATATGCTGAGCTGGAAGGAACTCACAAAGATCATCCAGTTCAACTGCTGGTCCTGCACAGCACCATCTCCAAGAGTCACACCCTGTGCCTGAGAGCATTTTCCAAATGCTTCTTGAGCTCTGTTAATCTTGGTGGTGTGAGCACTGCCCTGGGGAGCTGTTCCAGTGCCCAAACACCCTCTGGGGGAAGAACCTTTCCCTGATATCCAACCTAAACCTGCCCTGACACAGCTTCAGGCCATTTCCTCAGGTGCTGTCCCTGTCAGCACAGAGCAGAGATCAGTGTCTGTCCCTCTCTTCCCCTCTCAATGAAGCTGTA
>PYHW01009698.1:1930855-1942683 GCA_013186435.1 Turdus rufiventris
GTCCCTGATGTCCCCAGGACAGGGCTGGCCCTCCTGGCTGCCAGGGCACTGCTGGCTCATGTTCAACTTGCCATCAGCCAGGACCCCCCGGTCCCTTTCCATGGCACTGCTCTGCAGCCTCTCATTCCCCAGTCTGTACATCCAGGGCTGCCTTGTGCCAGGTGCAGAATCCATCAATTTTCCTTGTTGAACTGTAGATGGTTGGGGATTGCCCATCCCTCTTGATTTGTCAAGGTCTCTACCTTGACAAGGAAGTCAGCAGCTCCTCCCAATTTAGTGGTATGGACATGCTTGTTGTGAATGATATGGCATGGATCAAGGAGTAAGAAGACTAAATAAATACATAAAGCTTTGTCTAATCATTCATATGGTTATTAAACTCCTGGTAATTTCATATTCCACTGTATTTCTTTTGAGCTGCATACCTGCCATTCCAGCAAACTTACAGAATGAAAAGTCATGGATTCACTCTTCACATCATCTTTTCTTGAAAATGTTTATTCATAGCAATAGATGCAGCTTAAATTCAGAAAAATAAATTCTGAGAATCATAAAACACATAATTTGAGCAAAACAGTAGTTTTACCATGCTTGGTAACATTTCCCTCTCAAAACCAGCTGAACAAGTTGAATAACCTTCTGACTGATGGCAGCCTGTCTAGCAGACATGCTCAGCCTTAACCACCACGCCCAGGTACAGAAGAAGCCATCATCTCTTTTAAAGAAGAAATACACATTCCAACAATTGCATTTCTTTTTCCACAGGATGGGACTGCACAGCTTGCCAGACACTGAAGACTGTCCAAATAGTACAAATACCAACTGCAGGACTGCTCTGGACAGGGATTGAAAACCCAAGCCCAGGAAGGAAGTCATCACCCACAGCACTTCTCAGAGCAAGTCGGTTTCTGTTCTGCAGTGAGCACTTGAAAGCATTCAAGTGTCTGCTGCCTGCCATGAGAGGCTCTGCTTAGAAGGGGTTTGATGTTACCTGTGAGAGGGTCAAGGGAAGGCCCAATTCAAAATCTGAATTACCATGATTTAATTGTAACTTTTTAAGACAACTTTTTCTTCTATCTAGATATGCAGCTATCTGTGGTTCACATGACATCAAGCAAGACAAATAAACCGTATGCCACAGGAATCTCTTTTGAGTCCAGTATTATTCAGTATTTTCATGGATGGCTTGAAGGACTGGATAATGCATACAAACAGCATTATGTCTGGAGAGGCTAAAAACAGACTGAAAGCAGCATTTAAATTCAACATTATCTGAAGAAAATGAGCAGACACAATTATGTATGAACAAAATCACACAATCTAAAATCATATATAAACCCCAGGAAAAAGTAGCTACAAAATTAGAAAAAAAATGAGACAAACTGTCTGCTGTACTATTTTAGGAGATAAGTATCCCATAGCCATTAGGACCCCAGGGTGATTACAGATAAGGGACTAGATGCATTCTCCCATGTTAGCTGAAACATGACCAACAGGCTGAGAGGAGAACATGAGATATTCAGAAGAGTCACATTTTTGACAATTACCAGGGGAAAAGGATTTATCCCTTTCTAAGGAGATTAATGGCAGTGCAGATGTTGGACAATCCAAGCATGTGTCTTCCAGGCAAATAAAACAATGCTTTCTTCCACTAAAAGGAATGGAGGCATCTATCCATTGAATAATTCAAATTAAAACCCTAAACAAACAAACAACCCCACTAAAACAGCCTCCCAAAGCAAACACAGACACAGATACAAAGATTAAAGCTATGTAACTATCCAAAGGACATTAAAAAAGTACTTGGCTTAAAAAACTACATAGACCAGTAGGACATGGAATGAAAAATAGAGATAAATCCTTCATGACTATATCCAAAGTTGGTTTTTCTAACTTCTAGGCCACACGACTTGAAGTTACATGTGTTTTCCACTGCAACCTTTGAACTTGGCAAGGTTGTAATGGGACAGAATTTGAATGGTAAGTTTTTTTCATGATAATTAACTGGTTTCAGTTTTTAGAATTCCATCATTCCAGATCTGTCATCTTAATCAGTGTATTTACTGAAATGTGAAATCATCTAAACAGGTTGTCAGTGATCACATTTTCATCTTATTCAGCCACACAACTGCAAATCTGTCATTTGAGCACTTAAGTACTACAGCCATACATACAAATAAATTACTTAAATTCATACATGTCATTCCCCCTCTTCCCAAATAGTGACTTACAGCAATACAGCCTGTGTTTGTAGTTACTGTACAATTACAGATTTTAGTGCAACTAACTCCTTGTTACTGCACAGCGTTATAGCCATAAAAAATGTATTTTACATCAGTAAGGCTGTTTAAACCTTGAAGATCAGAGTAACTTCCCATCTGTAAGTACAGTCATACTTACATGGTGGGCTCTTTCAACATCCTGTACCATTGAAAAAAACAAAGGAAGGCACCTCCAACTAAAGCTGTCTACCAATGCCAACTGTGCAAAAAGTGACTTGTCATAGAGATCATGCAAAAGTTTACTCAACTAAGAGAATTGCAAACCATGACCCTTCTTGAGCAGAACTCTTGGTGAACTGACTGTTGTATGACAGTGACATTCACGGGGATTTGTCTCCCTGGATCACTGAGGTGAGGCAGAACATTCTACTTTGACAATGTTCAGCTACTCCTTTGCACACTAAGATTGTGAGTTTACAAGCTATAATGCATCATTTCAGCACCTTACAAAGAAAAGCTACACATAATTATACTAGTCCCAGGGATAGAGATCTGCCTTCCCCCAAAGAGTTTTGGTGGGATGAGTAAATTAATAAATATACTTATCATTTCAGCTTACTGCCACCTTCTGGAATCATGTTTTACACAGATTTCTGAACTTGACTCAGATCAGTGTGTTGGACTGGGGAAAAAAACAACAAACTACAAACAAAAGCCCACGCACCCACCTGTCTGTATTTTAAACAGAAAGTGTTGTTTTTATTCTGCTTCTCTTCCTAACATAAGCCGTTTCCTATAACAGACAGTGACTGCTTAAAGATAATTATAAAAGATTAATCAGTCTACTAAAATATGCACAACTACTCTGAAATTGTGTGAAGTTTATTAAGAAGTTTATTCTCCAGCCTGTCTTCATTAATATACAGTGTTTACATACAGAACACTTCAATAATATTATACTTAAGAGATGTTTGTATTGAAGTATGCATACATAGTTACGGAAGACAAGTTAGAATATCATAGTTACCACTTAGCAATTACTTGCATATTAAGATTTTTTTCAAACACCATGTTTTTCAGGAGTTCCTCACTTAATCTTTATGCATTTATTAGTAAGAGAATTAATGATAATTTAAGTAACATTTTTGTATCACTGATTTAAATAATAATAGATTATTAAAGCCTTTCTATAAATACATTAAAGAATAATTTATACTGTAACAGACTTATAAAGATCAGCTAATCCAACAGCCTCCAACTCAAAGCAAGTCCAACAATACCAAACTGCCTGTGACGTGACCCAGTCAAGTCCTAAATACCTACAAAGACAGATTCTCCTCGTCTCTTCTAGGCATTCACCTGCTGTAATGTTTCACTACTTCAAAGATGAAAAATGTTTTCCTTGGGTGCAGTGAGTTTTTGATTATGTAACACGTCTCTATTTCTTCTCGATCTGTAACTGAGTACGTCTGAAAACAGACTGACTCTAATTCCTCTCCTTGTTTTCTCATTTGACTACTTAAAGACACTATCTCCCAGTTCTCAGCCTCTCTGTTAGCTTTCCACATGTGATCCAGTATGGCAATTCTGCTTGCAGCTGGGACCTAGAAACAGGACTCATAAACATGATACCCAAAGTAAAAACTTACCTTGACAGGGAGCTTGTGCTTTGTCTCATACAAAGAACGGCAGATTTTCAAAATTTCATTTCCTATGTTCTCCTTTTCCTCAGGTGGGCATCTCTGCAGCATGAAAGTCCCCAGTTTCACCCAGGGATTATCATCTGTGCATGATCTGCCCAGTAAAAAAAAGAGATGAATACAGAATATAAATATACATATACCTTTTTCTGTAGGTTGCTTCTCATGTGTGACTTAAAAATAAAACCTCATGAAAGAAAGATGAAGTTTTGAGACAAGTTACTGTCCATAATGCCATCACTCTTTCAATACAACAAAGAAGTTTTATTTTACTTGGAATTATGACATGCTTATTACAAACCCTGAGGAATTATATACTAGATAAAGACTGATCAAACTGGAATTGGATCTTCTCCTGGCTTTACACCAGCTGATTTCCCAAGCACAGTGGTATCAAGGGAGGGGTGACAGGAATCCAGCATTCCCAATTTTGTTTGCTTTGATCACATTCTAGCAGCTTCTGTTTCTCAAGTATCTGTCTCTTGCATCTGAGAGGAAAATATACAGCCAGATTCACATTTTAATTTTCATATCCAATGAGTACCAAAAAAAACCAAACCAAACCAAACCAAAACAAAAAAAAACTTTTCTCCACAGCCCATCCATAAAAGGGTTAGAAAGTGAAATTACATGCATCTGAATTCTGCTAGTAGATATGGACACAGTTACATTTGTTTTACATATTTAAAATGTTCTTTTAATTCCACACAGAACCTCATGCTATATCACCATTACAGAGTCAGACATAAACAGATGGCAGACAGTAGATATAAGTAAATTTCATCATGCAGGATGGCAAAGGCAGTGTTTACTGTGAAGTTGTTTTTGTTGCTGCAACACTTTTTCACCTATAGCCATTATCTGGTAGATCATGGAGAGATTTTGGATACTTTCATTAGGAATAGCTATCCTGGCTAGGAGAGGATGTAGTGACAGAAATGGGCAACAGACCACTTTAACTGATGGCATGAAACACAAGACTGGAACACACCTACGCTGCCATTTTTCTAATGTAAATTAAGTTGATGCATTTCAATTCCCACCTACAGTGGGCTAAAATTATGCACAATTACAGCTTATATAATGACTGTATTAAGCCTATGTTCATCTGTGCATAAACTTCAGGAGGCACAAGAGGCATTTTAAAAATCACCCCATCAATTTCTCTGGTCAGTAATCAGCATCCCAAAGACATGGTAAACTTTCCACTTTAGCTTAAAAAAAACCAAAACAAGAACAAAAAAACAATTCACAGCAGGACCAACAGTGGCAGTTCGGTATTACAATTTAGTGAAAATTAAGATCCTCATTTCGTACATGTGACAAGAAGCAGTAAAGTGCTGTCAAAGTGCTGCTTTTCAAAGTTATTATTTTGCAGCAATTGTTAAAGCAACACATTAATATAATCGTAAATGGAGTCTGTTAAGAGTCTGTTGAATTGACATACCAAGTGTCTGACAGCTCTGGAGAGGACAACCACCAATATCTACCATTTCATACATAAAAGCTCTCTCCTGCTCATTGTCCACTTTCAAAAGTACACACTGTAAACAAGTAAAGCACCTTCACATGCAGCTGTCATTACAGTCCAACAGGAAAACTAGACAGAGGAGCTAGGAGTGGGCAACTTTGAATGCAAATTAAATAGAAGTCATTGTCTTTCTTCCTTCTGACAACTTAATTGAGCCTTTCCATCAGTCACAGTCACTGAGCACAGAGCTGTCAGAAGTCTGGCTGGAACAGCAGAGCTCCTCCTCTCCACTCCTTTCAATGTGATGGGTTGAACCCCAAGATGCCAGATTATTCAATAAAAAAGAACATGAGGCACTGAATCTGTGAATCCCCAGCAAGGGCAGGAGACTGAAAAAAATTCCTGCAACTCCACCTTTGCCACTGGTTAAAGGGACAGCTCTGTGATCCATTTCTTGCTTAGAGACACAGAGTCAAAATGAATTTCCATTTCTATAGCTGCTGCCCCTGGAGTGCATTAAGAAAATCTCTAAGTATTTTCCATTAGAAAAAGGAAAAAAAAAATCACACTACAAAACACAGAACCAACCAGAAAAATGCAAGGCCATCTAGGCTTGCCATATGAAAATTTATTTAAGTAAAGTATCAGATTATATAGTTTACATATACAAACCTTTTCTCATCACAATTCCTTATAACTATTGCAAATACTCCTGTGCATTAATAACAACTACCTATCTCTAATTAAAACCAAAATTAAGTTACTAAAATCTGACACCTACAGGCAGAATTCAGTTTTCTGCTCTCCTGAATTTTACTTTTGTTCAGCTGTGGTAATAAAAAATTATTTCTCATCATGAAAAAAAGCAATTACTTCAAAACCACAGCACAAATACCTTAATTTTTTTTTCCAAAGCCAAAAGAGTAAAATCTGGACTGGGTCTCTAACACTAGAATTATTTCAGTTCCAAAACACATAATCAATATTTATAATAAATATAAAAAATGCCTTTTGAATATAGGTAGTAAGTTCCAAAGGACTGCAGAGCTTCAGGTACTGTCAATAATTTTTTTAAGAAACACCTTTATGAAATGTTTAAAATGACACCTGACTATGAGCCATCTGTGTGGAAAAGCAGGCATGCATAACAAGGGTATGAAGATAAAATTTTAATAAGTATACAGCTTTGAGTACTGACTGAAACAACAAAACTACCTCCCTGTTTTCTCACAGTAAACACAACGTATTATGACAAGAGGAGAATCATATTTGTCATAAGTATTATTTTAATTGTTCTTGTTTCAGAAAACCAAACTGAAAAAAACATTAAGTATGGACTTACTAACATGGAGGTTACAAAAATTAAAAGCCTGCCAAAAGCTCCCTCAAATCTTAGTTCTTTCATTCTCCTTCCTTTTATACCTTTCGAGAATGTAAATTGTGTTTTCCAGCTTCATATTAAATTGCAAAGTATTTACTGCTGATTGAAAACCTAAGTTCTAAGCATTCATATGACTCACACTTAAATTCCCCAGTTCCTGTAAGGATCATTACCTTGGCTGCAAACCATAAGTGATAATGACCCTCTTTCGAAGGAGAGGAGGAAAAAAAAGATTAAAGAGTAAACAAACACGTTAATACATACAGTTTTAACTTCATGTTTTCCTCTTTGCTCAAAAATTTGTTAATACAACTTGCTTTAAAATGAAATTGTTGAAAATACCACTAACAAAACAGTTCCTGTTCTTTACTCCGTATCATCCTAAAGAAAGGCTTTTCAGGAACACATGTAACATATACACATACATACATACATACATACATACACACACCCCTAGGCTGCTAAGCATAGCTGAATGCTGTTAACGTGGAATTATGGAAAGGGAGAGAAGAATTATGACTATGTAATTGCCTAGGAGCCATAATAATTAGACTCTAAAAGAGTTATGATACAGGTATGACCCAAGTATTTGAAGAAATTTTAACTTCCAGGATTGCTGAAGTTGAAGAGGTAGTTGCGACTACACTTTTTTTTTTTTTTTTATTCTTCACTTTAGGAAGTCGGACTGAAGGAACATAACACCAAGAGGGAGATACAATTACATAATTTTTAATGTTCTTGGTAACAGAACAGTAGACAAGAACTGCCCATATACAAGGGTTCTCCTTTCACAAACTCTTTAGTCTTTCTGTTGAACACAAAGAAAATGGATTTTTCTAATTGCAGCAGTATTTCAGTTGACACTTTGTTCTTTAAGTTTTGTTTTTTTGTTAAAGGCAGTGTGTAGATTAAAAAAAGTTTGACAGTTCCCACACACTGTGAGGCATCCAATTTTCAATTACAATCAAAACCAAAACTTAAAATGAAAGTTGAAATGTGAATGTGTGACAGTTCCTGTAGCAGTCCTTGTAATTCCTAATGTACTGAAGACAATTTTTGGCTTGTAAAACTGTCACTAAAGAATTTAGGTTAATGCTTATCCAGAAATTCCATACAAACTGCAAGCTTGAATGTGAAAAACCTTTACAGATTACCTTGTAACCCACCAGTTCTCTACATGTGCATAAGATAGTTACTTCTTAGAAAAAGATAAGCTTTAACATTTCTGAAAAATCAATGCACATAAACACTGTGTGTGAATGTAGTCCTCAAGTTAAAATAGGTTGTAATCTATACCCTTAAATAATCCAAAAGAAACACTGTTTCATGACTCTAACCTGACTACTGTCTAGCTGGCAGCCAAAAATTAATATTACTGCTCCCTGAAAGATGTGACCCTTGCCTCTCCAGTTTTATTTGAATCCTTACATCTTGGAAGTAATTAGCAGTTACAGAATACAACAGCTAAATTGTTTATTTCCCAATGTATTCAGAAAGTCACAGACAAAAACAAAAAACTGATAAAATATAATGTAGTCTGGATGTTCCAAATTGTTACTTCCAGTTAATATCCACTTTGATGGATGCAATTCTGAAGTCTTACAATTATTTTAATCTTAAATTGGTTTGGATGCTTTATTCAGAGACAGAAATAATAGGCAGTGGATCTAGACAAGAGAAGTGCCATACTGTGGTACCATTACCCTCCCAGACCTCCTGCAGACTGTCTGCCACATCCATCTGAACATTACCTTTCAAAGGCCCTTCTGCAAAGTGTAACCTTGAATACAAAGAACAGTCAGAACTTTCTGTCCTTTTTATGTGTGGGAACCCAAGACATCCCTCTGGCTTCCCTGGACGGTTCGAGACCCAGGCAGGGGGCTCAGGAGCCTTGGCACAGTGCCCAGGACCCCTGTGCCTTTGACTTCTCTCCCTGGGAAAAACTACCACCCTTAAATGAAGAATTACAAGTCACAAAAAATAAATAGAGTATAAGTTAGATTATTATAAGGTGAAAAAGTAGGTTTTTATGATTGTTTATAATAAGGGTTTGGGGTCAAGATGGAGGAATTTGGGCGTGTTCTGTCCTTCTTTCTCCTTCTTCCTAGCATCCATCTTTTGGGTGACGTTGGCACTTTTAGACTGGTTTAGAGTAGAACTAGACTGTACAATATAAGTCATAGGTATTGGAAGATAATTGTAAATAATGTTTATGTAGTTTATAGTATAAAAAGATAATACCGCCCTGAAGGCGGGCAGAGTGCCTGGGACTGATGTGCTGAGAGGACCTCAGCTAGTCAGGGAAAGAACTTTTATATTAGATAAAATAAACAACGTCTGGAAACAACAGAAGATGTCTCCTGACTCCTTCTCCAGTGCTTGGGCTGGAGCACAGAGACTCTAAAACATACACAGGTGGTTGTCTCAGGCTCCAGAGACACCACCGACCACATTTATGGACTGTTTATACTGCTAAAAACAAATACAAAATATGTAGTTTGAAATTTAAGTAGATAGAACGCTCTTCTGAGCAAGAGTTCAGGCAATAAAATGTTTTCTTGCTTTCCTCCATGACACAGAATACATTTGTGTATATACAGGTTTTACAAGAAACTGATTGATTCAATTCTGCTTTAAAAAAAACATTTATTCCTCCCAGTATGACCAAAGCACTCACTCCTACCAGCCATGTTTGAATTATTTGACTGAAAACAACATGATATCAAGCAGGAAGACTTTGAACTCTTTTCTTACACAGTTGTTTGAAGAAACACTCACCCATTGCTCCTGTCCATTGGTGGCCAAGCCTGAAGCAGCAAGACCAAGTGCTGAAATTCAGACAGACTTTGGCTGGACTCCAGAAGTCCCAGGAAGAGATGGTATCTCTTTTCTTCATTTTCAGTATCTGTTATCTCTACCTGAAGGAGACAAAAAACAACCAAACTAACTAACTAAATCAGATTTATTTTTTTCCCCCCAGAAATCGATGATTTAAAAGCAATCGACAAATTATCTGTGAAGAACATCACTGTTCCAAAACAATGTAGGAAACACAGTGAACATAATTTTCCTGGAAATCCATTTTCTCATCTCTCATTTTCACCAACTTGCAAATAAAATGGGAGAACACAGATGATGTGGAATGACTTAGGTGGACATTCCTAGAACAGTGTAATCCTCCACAAGTATACACTTTGATTAGAGGATCAGATCTCTGTCTTCTTCAAACAACCAAAAATTCCTTAAATTTCTTTTTCTCAATGTATAGACATACACACACACACACACACATATTTTCAAAGAATGACTACACCAGTCCTTTCCTAATATGTACTACCCTTAGTCACGCATGAAAACTCAATAGTTTGATCTGAATTTACAGCACCTCATCTTTTGTTCCCTCGAAAAAGAGCCTTGAAATATGCTTCTCAATTAATCTACCCAGCTAAGAACATTCACTAACTAGTAATACAGTATTTCTCTGCACAGGTGTTTGAACATCAGAGAAACAAAACCCCACTGTCCTATCAGCTCCCAGATAATTCTGTTTTGGGACAAGTGCCTATCTCTGCTGAAAATCTGCAGCTTTTGCCTGAACTTGAATTCATTCCAGCTGATGACAGGTTCTTTTAAAAATAATTACTGCCTGCAGTTTCATGGTAAAAATGTGTAAGGTAAAAGGTCTGAGTGTTGAAGGAAGGTTACTGTAAATAAGAACCAACTTGCTACTAAATGAGAAGTATTTTCTGTTTAAAAGTTTGGATATCACACCAGGAGGGCTTTCACAAACGGAATAGCAACTCGCTGCCTACTTGACACACACAAGTTTTCGGAGTTTAACAATTTGTTACAATAACAAAGTAGCTCCCCCTGTATTATTAACATATTCTAACACTGAATTTTTCTTCCAGAGTTCAGAAACTTCCAGAATATCAAACATTTCAGTTCCATCTTATAATTCTGCTGAAGATACACAGCTTTAAATGTTAACTTTTTCTGTTTCAGTCCAAGTAGTTCTAAGACATCAAACATGGACAAAGTTTTCCTCAGTTCTACAGCTACTCTGAAAGATTAAAGATCGCATCCCAATCTCTTCAAAGTGGCTCTGATACATCAAGGGCAAACTTTCAAAAGAGGGTGGAAAACAAACATTACCGATGCATTTATTGAGTTGCCTACATAATCTGTGACTTTAAAATATTTAGTGTTGAAAAACTGTTTGCCTCTGTCTCCTGATTATATCTGAAAGCACCATACACTAAAGCATTTCAGATAGTGGAAAAATGTTTCCTAGATCTGTCCACTTGAAATATTTTTCTTTACTGCAAATGTCACATAGCAGACATCAGCTACCCACTTGTAATATATATACTTGATAATATAATATAATCCTAGATATTGAAATGACAAGGTTGAAAAGAGAACAGAGATAAGAAAGGAAAAAAGGGGCAAAAGACATTACAGTAATTTCTCGACCATAAGGCGCACCTGACTATAAGGCGCACCCCCCGGGAGTCNGCAAAAATTGCAACATTGTAGATCAGATAAGGCGCACCCGTCTATAGGGCGCACTTTTTTTTGCAGCGAGGCTCCGCCCCCAGCTCCCCCTGCGAGGTTGCTGGCCGAGGCCCCGCCTCAACCCGGCAGCCATTGGCCCCCGGGCCTGCCAGGACCCAACAGGGGTGGCGCCGTGGTTCCCCGGGCCTGCCTCCATCCGGCAGCCATGGGCCCCCGAGCCCGCATAGACCCGGGAGGGGTGGTGCCACGGGCCCCTGGGCCTGCCTCCTCCCAGTGGCTGTGGGCCCTGGGCCCGCCCGGAACCGGGAGGCGCGGTGCCGCGGGCCCCTGGACCTGCCTGTACCCGACAGCCATGAGCCCCCAGCCCCGCCTGTACCCGGCAGGAGAGGCGCCGCAGGTCCTCAGGCCCGCCTGTACCCGGCGGGGCTGGGGCGTGCCCGCTGCTGCTCCGTGCCGCCTCTCCCGGGCAGGGCTGTGCCTGCTGCCCCTCCGTGTCCCCTCCACGAGGCCGGAGCAAGCCTGCCAGGGCTCCTCCC
>PYHW01009698.1:1943233-1979864 GCA_013186435.1 Turdus rufiventris
CCTCCACCTGGCAGCCATTGCCCTGCCGGCTCCCCCGAGGCTCGCAGCTCTCACTTCCGGGTAGGCAAATTTTCCGAACTTTGACCGTCAGATAAGGCGCACCGGACTATAAGGCGCACTTCCGGGTTTGGGGGAAAGTTTTAGTCAAAAGGGTGCGCCTTACAGTCGTGAAATTACTGTACTCTCTAAAGTTCCAAAATATTTACCATCTTAGGAAATGAAGTACTAGCTGGACAACAGAAGCTCTCATTCTGCTTACCCATCCTCAAAGCCCTTTTTCAGAAAACCAGCTCTTTACATATTGAAACCAAGTACATACCATTCTGGATGGCCCACCGAGGACATTTGAGTATATCTTCACAAACAGCACATTACTTCAAAACACAGACTAAATATTAAGATCTTTCTAATGATAACTATAGAAATGGAAATGAATGGCAAAGACAACATCAGTAGATGAGGAAAGCTGTCAGAGAAGGTCCCCTATTAGTAGCAGAGAGGAGATCAGACATCCTACTCAACGTGAACTGAATTCCAACAATTCTGCCTAATAATGCATGTTTACAGACTTGGGTTTACATTTTTTTTATAAGCTTAATTAATCTAGCGCCATAATTTTGTTTTGGACAGCTGGATCCTTGCAACATGATTGCTCATGACATAACACATGCTAATTCAACTGAAGTAAATCAGAAGAATTACCTTTCTATTCTCAAACACAGAGCAATTCTCTCTCATGGCTTTTTTTCATGCCACCTATGTTTCTCATTAAGAGTAGTAAAAATAAAGTGAACTTCCTACAGTGTTAATGATTTGTGGTTTTTAAGAAGACTAGTGAAAAGTCACTCTTTTTATGGCATTTTAGATGCATGTCACTTCCATTTAACGTGAAGTGAGAGATTTCAGTGATAGTTCCTTGCTAGAAGGAAGCAATAGATTGAAACAGCACAAAGAATGAGGTTTTAACTTATATTTACTATGTGTGTGTACATATATACATACATATATCTAGACAGTTTGATCTATATAAAACACACACAGACAAGTTTTGCTCTGTGTTACTGTCTTCACCTTCTGAGGGAGAGCAAAGTGTGGAAGCAGATACCTCCCACAGCAGAAACAGAGCACGTTCTGTGTAAAAAGGTAGAAATTTCACCTTTACAAAGTGAAAGCTAGTTGAGATGAGTTGCTGTGGTTAGTCAAGCCTCTTGTTTTGTTGTAATAACAGATTTTTTTTAAAATCCATTTTTATCTGAACACTCTGTAGCAATTTTGGATGATCTATTCACATGACTGAATGTTGTAACACAGGGTAATGGGACATAATCACTCTGCTTCCCCTTCCTCTCTTTTTTTTTTTTTAAACAAAACCCCAAAACATCTTTTGAAACCACCTCGAGGTTAATCATGCAAAGATAACCTGCCATGAACTGCCTGGAGCCCTCTCAACACAAGGGCCTGTAAAGAACCTGTCAATAAACAGAATAATGAGGCCCAAAGCCAGGCATGAACTTCAGATGACCCCAAATAAATATGAAAAACAAATGGAAAAAAAAATTAAACAAACAAAATCAAGAGTTTTCAGTTTTAACAACATATTTGCTCAATTCTAACTTGATTCTCCTCAGTTTCAGGCAGTCTCTTTGGCAGTAGAACACAGCTGGCATCATGTTTCTCATTAAAAGGCTGCACAAATATTTACCACAATGGGGAAGTCAATTAGGGGAATTAATTGTAGAAATTATACTCATGATAGATTATAAAACAAAATACAAATTAAGTAAAGCCAAACCTTATGTTAAACTGTTAAAACACACAATTTCATTATTGAGGGACTACATATGTTCAGAATTGAAAATATACAAACATCTGCATATATTAATGTTCCTTCCAAAAATCATACAGGGAATTCACAAAGCAAAATACTGGCTACACAAACAGCATGAGCTTGTCACAGCCTACAAGAGATTCAGTGTTGAATTAAAAAATTTATGCACTTAAAATATCTCCTCAAATAAATCCAACGTTTCTGCCTTATGATCAAATCTTTTGGACTTACTTTAAATCTTGTAAGACTCTTTCCTCACAGATTAGATCCCATTAGATGCCCAAAATGTTGAAAGCACTCACTTTATTGACTTTCAATGCACAAAGTTTTGACTCGTTAACATTGTTCTACAGATTGCTTCATACTCATCACCTGTGGTATGGATGGACGAGTTCAAATATGAAAAGTTGCCTCCCCAGTTAGTTCTGTAGCTTCTGGAAACCTACAGTTTTACAAAAACTGTAAGATAATGCACTTGAAGAATGATCAAGGTAAATAAACCTGTGGAAATCATACATGACTGATAAAAAAAGCCTTTGGTGTGGTAGACTGAAGAATCAGTGGTTTAGTTTTGGTGCATTAACTCACTCCTGAAATCACAGTTAGTTTAAAACCATTTACAGCAAGTTTGGAATGTGCTGTATCTGAACTCATCCTTAAGTTAGATATCCACTAATGTAATGGTCTTCTTATCCAACATGACAGACACATCTGACAGACTTGTAAATGCTTTATTGCTAAAGCCATTTAATTTGACAATCTGACTGACTTGGTTGATGAGAGTGCCTTTTGTTTGAAAAAAAATGGAAATGCCAATAAAAAGATCCAGTCAATTCAACCCCCTGCTACCTCTGAGATAAAAGAAAAATGCTATTTTTGTATAAGAATGGTGAGCAGGAAAACTAATGCAGGCAGACCTCAACCTCCCTCTGCCCACTGGTATCTATTCTGCAAATTCTGTTTTACTCTATGTTGGTGTGACAGAGTCACGGCTTTCATCAACAGATTTTGCAGACTACAAAGGAAAAAAATGATAAGGATGTTTTATAAACCAGAAAAATATTTTCCTATAATTGCTTGTTTATTGAGAAAAGCTATATCCATGCTTAAAAGCAACTCACTGCACTAAAGGAAGAAAAACTTGCTGTTACTAAGGAATGCAACCAAAAACTTACTGCTTTACATGATTATAAAATTAATTTTATTACATCTACCAGATGGCAAAGGTATTTCAAAATGTGTTCATGTTCGATACTGTAGCATAAATTTGAATTAATATGGCATTAAAAATAGAAAAACTAAGCAGTCATTTGACTGGTCCCTTATTGTTAAAATAAACTTACAATTTGTCAGAACTTCCTTGTAAAATGCACTGGATTTGTGTATCTCCCCATGCCCCCGCCCAAGCTGTAGTGGCAGAGAATTCATCTCTGCTGAACCTCAAAATAATAGGCAGATGTGACATCAAAGATTTTACTCAGATTTGACATAGGAAACACTGATGCTAAAACTTCCTTCCAGTCATTAGACAGGGCTTAACATTGTTTATAAACAGTGACTAAAAGAATCTGTAACAATTTGACTGCATTCCTGTAATTGTCATCTTGTTGTGCTGTTCATGGTTCAAAAATACAACAGCCTTGTCCCAAGGAGTTTACAATCTAATTAATAAATCAGCAAAGAAAATACTGTCCTTCTTATACATCAGGCCAGTAAGTTTGGTCACTGAAGAAAGTAGTCTTTCCACTTTGCAGGTCAGGCTGTAATCTGTCATTCCTTGTTCTGCTGGTATCTGAGATACTGAAAGCCTGCACAAATATACAGAAACCTATCTCCCGTACAAGGCTGCAAAGTTAAATGCTTGCTACAAAGATATAAAAGACATATAAAATCACAAGTTAAATGGAAATTTTAAAGTCAATTATTCCCAATATGAACACAAACATCAAAAATCAGTCAAAAAAACCCCAAAACACAATCTGCAACACTGTTCAACTGTTCCTGAAATTGCATAGCTACTGACTCTGCACATGTTAGATGAGGAGCTTTGAAAGGCTATTAATTATTTCATTCTCTTCAAACTGTTTCAATATGCTAGAAATCCTATCAGCCTTGATGTTAAACACATTTGTGATACAATGCAAAACCCCAAGCACATATTAAACATCTTATTCAAGATCTTCACATGCCAGAGCAACAGTAAACCCTTTTTAAAGGCAAAGCCACAAGTTCTTTACTCTGCAACACACTAACCCACTAACAGCATCCCATTATTTCTCAACTGGGGTTTCTTTAAAACAACTTCTAAATTGTGACTGAGGGGGAAATCCTCCAGAACACAACAGGGTCAGGTTGGGAAGAGTAGTAACAGGCTTGGAAAACAAACCACCGTATCATTTAGCCACCACTCCACCAGCATATGGGCAAGGGCATGCAGGATGGAGAGAGTCAAGGGCAAAGAAACCTGTCAGCTTTAAACAGACCATCTTGATTTTACTTTCTCCATTTACCATAGTTCACAGTTTGATAATTCTACTTTCAACTCATCATGGTAAATGGAAACTTATGTGGTAGTAAGTCATAGCTCAGAGATGGCATCTTTTAAAGAAACAGTTTCACTGGCTTCACAAAATGCTCCTGCATAATAACAGGATTTAGCTCTTGTTTCATGAAAAACCACAACAGCTAAAACATGATCCAGTTTGTTGCAGATTAAATTCCCTTGCTTGAAAGAAGCTTTTTTGAAGCTATGTTTATAGAGTTACCCCAGTTAATACAAGGCAACAGTTTTATTAAGGAATAATTGCTTAAAAACAACACACTGGAACGAAAAAAAAAATTTAAAAAATCACCAACCACATTCCAAGGACTGTGTCAGGGAGGCTAAGGTCGAATATTAGGAAGTGGTTCTTCACCCAGAGGGTGGTTGGAATAGGCTCCCCAGGGCAGTGGTCACAGCACAAGCCTGACAGAGCTCAAGAAGTGTTTGGACAATGCTCTCAGGCACAGGGTGTGACTCCTGGGGTGTCCTGTGCAGGGCCAGGAGTTGGACTCCATGATCAGAGGCTACTCTGACCTAGACTGACAGACCAGAAAGAAGTGTCTGCTATCAAAACTACCATCTTAGAGCAATCAATTAAAAATGAAAACTGAACTCAAGCATTTTGCATGAACAAACTCTGTTTACAACCATGCCTTATATCCCAGAGGAAGAAGAACTCTGAAGTCAGGATTTCTTTCACTTTCCCAAGAGTTGCACTTCACAGAGTAAAACTATTATTGAATTCTGAGCACATATGCAAGCCTGCTGCATGCAGAAACTAAAGATATGCACATAATAGCACAGGTAAAATCCTGCTCAAATTAAAGCCAGTGTACAAGATAAGCAAGTTATAGGATTCAAGTTTAAAAACAAATCAACGAGAAGCCTACTGGTGATGAATCAAACTAAGGCTTAGCCACATGTTGAGTACTTATAGAAACACCCAAGAACTTTCTTCTTCTGATTGATTCATATATTGTTTAATTCCTTATCTGCTTCATATGCAGCTCACTAAGAAATGCATATAGATTTAATAAACACAAATGTGTTGCCTAATGCATAAAACTGAGTAACTCGTGCAGAAAATAAAATCCACTCATTTGTATTCTGCAGGAGACCATATCCTCATCTGCAAATACATTTCAGCACAGAGAAAACCTCTGAGGACTGTACACAGATATTGGTAGGGAGAATAAGAGCAAATAATGAAAAAAAAAGATGCATTTGAAAGACTCCTATAGCTAGCTAGCTGAACTGAAAGAGACACGACTAACAGACGTTATTTAAATTGTATATTGACTAGGTGTCTGTCAATAGCAAAAATTTGGATGCATGTATAGCTAAAACTAACAGCTGTGCAACATGAGGGACCCACAAACATGTTAAGTAATCTTCTGTGTATGCACCAACTACTAATCACTGTTTCATAGCTCAGAATTTATGTATTATATACTCTAACATAGAGCAGACAACAGCATTGGAAGATACAGCCTAGAAATGACTTTAATCTTTAAATATTTCTTTTAAGCTGGTAACTCAGCAGCAGCCATTTCCCTCCATACCATACACAAGTGGTTTTTCATTTACCCTTCTAATCACCACTACCATCAAGCAGCAGTGTATCCAGTGTATCCACAGCTCACCCCTATGTGTAACTGCTGTCTTGATAACCAGTGTCTGCAATTCTTGCTAATAAAGCAAAATTCTTTTAAAAGCTGTTTACATGTAAATGAAATGTCAAAATTAGTACTTCCAAAATATCTTCCTGCAGACAGGCAAGACTAGCAAAGTCAAAGATATATTTCCAAAAAGAAAGATTCACACTAAACTAAGATATAGTCTTACAGGAACAAGAGGTTGTTGATGTCAATCCCAATTTTAAATAATATTTCAGCAATACTCTTTCAGTTAAAAAAAGGAACTGCACATTTTTAATGAAAAATTCCATTATTGTTTATCCATATTTATGACTTAGGCCAGGAACAATTAAAATACCAGCTGGATGGTTATCACAAAATTACTTAAGCTGTAAAAACTGAAATAAGTGAGTAGCACTGTTGCAGACATAAAAATAATCTGAATATGGTAGGCAGCATCACGAACCTGTCACACCAAATGGCATTACAAAAGCACTGCAGTTGGGTGATTTTCTTACTGATTTGGTGTAGTTGCTGTCCTAGCAGTCACAGTCTTCATAGCTGTGTCCCTGAGTAACAATAGTAGCAATGTGAAAAAAGAACCCTCAGTCTCTCAATCAACACACAATATCACAAATTAGTATAAAGTAAGAATTATTTTAAGAGTACCTGAGTGAGGGTCCTCAGATGATACAGAGTTTGAAGACTTCTAAATAGAAATTGTCAACTAGCATGATGACTAATGGAATAAGAAAACGGTTTGGAAAAAAAGGACAGCATGTACTGTCACAGTTATTAATAAAAAATACTCATTCAAGATACTAAGACAATAATACCTAAAGAAAACCAGTTTTACAATTTACTTATATTTTCAGGGGGCTAGAACAACATTGCTGACTAGAAACCACTGAAGAACTTGATCTACTACGAGGAAAAAAACAAAAAAATGCAAAAAACTCCCCAATTTATTATTAAATAGTAAAGGTAAAAAGTAGAATTTCTTATGGGTTTATGGCTACTTCTTTGTTTATGTTTTGGGGAGACTGCAAGCATTGAAAAGACAAAAATGCAGACAAATGATTGTCAAGGCTAGTTTATGTCAAAAGAAATCTCCAATAGACTAAAAAAAAAAAAAAAAACTAGGGTAAGTAAATGACTATATGATGGCAAATAAAATGTAACAATGGTAAAACTACTGCATTTTAAAATATGCTAAATAAGCCTAATGAAGTCAAAGCAGCAACCTGACTCTCACTGAAGGAAATCCAGAGACCTCTGGCTGATGTACAGATGAAGTCAAGAGAGCAATCAAGGTATTGGGATGCATAACCACGGACTGTTAATTTCCACAAGGACAGCACATCCACTTCTCCAATTACCTTTCTCAGAAGGTGTACTATATATCACAGTGGGCTCTGAGATAGAAGAGAGGATACTTACAGAGAGAAAAAGCTGTGGAGGAGGTGGTGTGACTGGAATTGGTTAGTTAGAGTAACAGAATAAGGGATAAAGCACAGTGAATAGAGAACTTGATTTTCTGGATTTTAATATCCTAAAAAACCATAGAATGTAACAAATCACATAAAAAGGTTAAGTCATAGAAACACAGAATGGTTTGGGTTGGAAGGGACCTTAGAGATCATCCAGTTCCAATCCCACTGCCATGGGCAGGGACACCTTCCACTAGACCAGGTTGCTCAAAGCCCCTCACAAACTGGCCTTGAAACACTCCCAGGGATGGGGATCCACAACTTTTATGGGCAACGTGCTCCAGTGCCTCACCACTCTCACAGTAAAGATCTTTTTTCTACCATCTAATTTAAACTTACTCTCTTCCAGTTTGAAGCCATTCCCACCGGTCATGTCACTTCAGACTCTTGTAAAAAAGTCCTTCTCCATCTATTTTGGTGGCTCCTTTCAGGTACTAGAAGACCAAATTTAGGTCACTCCAGAGCCTTCTCTTTTCCAGGCTGAGCAATCCCAACTCTCTCAGCCTTTACTCACAAGAGAGGTGTTCCATCCCTCAAATCATCTTGGTGGCCTCCTCTGGACTCACTCCAACAGGCTGATAGCCTTCTGCTCATGGAGACCCCAGAGCTGGATGCAGCCCTGCAGGTGGGGTCTCAGCAGGGCAGAGCAGAGGGGAAGAATCCCCTCCCTCCCCTGCTGCCCACACTGCTTTGGATGCAGCCCAGGGCACTTTTGGCTTTCTGGGCTGCAAGGGGACATGGCTGGGTCATGCTCTCACCCATAGCACCCCCAAGTCCTTCTCAGCCAGGCTGCTCTGGATCTGTTCATCCCCCAGTCTGGATTGCCCCAGTCCAAGTGCAGCACCAGCACTTGGTCTTGCTGAAGCTCATGTGGTTCCCATGGGCCCACTTTTTGAACTCCCAGGTCCCTCTGGATGGCATCCCTCCTTCACAAAATTTCAGCATGTTTTGTGCTCAGTGATGCACAGTGTGTACTAATGCTGAAAATCTAGCGAGAGATACCTAAGGTTCAATCACAGTTTATCCACTTTTTTGGAATGTAGTAACATAAGTCTGATCATATCACTAATAAGCTCTTAATTTTTCTGACACTTGGATCAAAACTGAGTATAAAGCATTTCAGCTATTCTACAAGTACACCTTCATTATAAAAGACCTATTAGAGAAAGTGAATTATCCCCCATGAATCCACTCCAGAGCATTCTTATCTTCCTCTGAAGCAACTGCTACTGGTCACAGAGCACTGCAGTGCCCCAGGCTCAATCCAAAACTTGTGTGCACTCAAGCTACACTGCTTTTCTCTCCACTTTGTCTTATCTGCTATACTTGTGTAGTTAATGGAAAATATTTCATTTGCATCTAAAAGTATTTAATTAATCATACATGCTACAATTTATGTTCGCCTCCCTGCAAAATCTCATGTTTTCATATGGATAAATTGCATCTTCAAGGAATGGAAATTAGCGTTTTAAAATATTAATTAAAGCTTAAATTGAATTTCTTAAGCTTAATTTTTATGCATTACCAGCAGAGAAACAATGTCTCTAGAATTATAAACAACACCGTAACAAATTTACTCAGAGTTGATAGGTACATAAATCTTTCTTCTAATTAAGCATTTTTCACAAATAAAAGATGACTGAGGATGAAACAGATACACCTCCTTCACTTGTATTTTGCCAGATCAAGCTAAATACAGGTCATTGTCACCCAAGAAATGGCTTCAGCAAAATGACTTCTCATGTTTAAATATCTGACATGAGAAGAGGAAATGGAAAAAAGCTGAAAATCACTGGACACTGACATTCCCATTGAGACCATTCTTAACGAAGTATTATGAAGAAGCACCATGGAAAAAGATACACATTTTTCCTTAACAGGGAAAAGAAGAACAAAACAGCAATGGAGTCTTGACAGTCACCCCAAGTTCTCAGAAAGTCAATGCAGACACAAATTTGCTTATGCCACACACTGACTGCCATATAGGCAGGAAGGAAGGAAAATGTGTTGTGTACATCCCACACACAGAACACCAATTTATCTGTCAATTTTTCAAAGCTAAACTTTAGAAAAAAAATAAATAGGAGAAGTGCCCAAAGTTACAATTTGAAATCCTTAATAGACATCCCTTCCAATTTTCAAAAACATTCAGCCCTCAGCAGCTCTCTATACCCCAAGATCATGAAACAACCATAATATAACAATACGAGGGGGAAGGCTAAATGAGATTACCTTCTCTAAATGACAAAGCTATTTGCATTTAAGTGGCATGCAAGTACTAATTACATTCCGCATTTGCATAATAATGAAACAATCCTTTTAAGAACAGGTGTGTCTTGCAGAAGCTTCACAATGAATAACTTCGTATCTTAAAGTAAGCCTTGGTTTACTTACAGAAGCATTGCTAGTGCCACTGTAACTTCCTGGGGCAAACCCTAACTCACTTTTGTAACCTATGCCTTGTCACTGAGCTGAAAGATAAGCACACACACACATAACCTGTTAGCTGACACTTTAGGCTCGTTAGACACTACTGAGTCATTACAGACTATATTTTATCTATTATTTGAAAAGAAATTGATTTCCCATCTTAGATGAATAAAGATAAATTTTGATACCAACATTCTAAACAATGTCTTTTTCCCCTGCCAACATTTTTTAATATATAAAAAGTCAGTATTTTGACCCATATTTTTCATGCACCAGTTAACTAGAAAATTACAGAACCTGAAGAGCTCAGATAAAATTCATCAAGGGGATTAGAACAAGGCATGCCTCCTCCTCCTCCATAGCGTGGGATGCTACTGGAATGTGAATTAAAGACTCTCAAGCCTTTGAAAAATGAGGACCCCTGAATTTTTAATTTTGTTAACTAATCATTAGAGAACTGAAAATCACTGTGTTTCAGAGTGTTTGATAGGTAGCTGCTTCCATAAAGTACATTTTTAATTTTGTAAGAGCTGGCCTGTTTCCCAGTACATTGATTTGTGGGACCACTACTTACAGCACCTAGAGCATAATTAAATATTAAGTCCCTCCTTGATGTATGCAAAGTCTGTCTAAGAGGATTAGTTGACACACTAAGGGCGGCTTTCACACGTTTTCTGGTAATTGAACACTGCAATATCATTAAAATTATCTTTATTAAATAGAAATCCACATTCATACTTATTAATATCTGCTGTCCCTTTTTGTGCCAAGGAATGGTATAGAAAAAGAGGGATCCCCTAAAAGCATGTAAGAAATGCCAAGCAAGTAATAATACAACAATCTGGAAGCAAGATAATTAACACATTTTTGATCTATTTGCAATTTAAAGTTCATTAAAAAACCCTGAAGACAACTTTAAACACATTCCTGTAAAATCTAAAACCAGCATTCAATCCATAGCCCCCTCCCATCCCACTTATTTTAAATGTGATTTTTTAAAAAAATTATTTTGCTGGATGAGAAAGGAAGACCAAATTAATAAAGGTGTAGTGGTGCTAGATAAAGTGATGCCTACAGACAAGGCAGGCGGACTGACATAGTTTGAAAGATGAGATTCCTCCTGTCTACTTCTTCATTCAGGATTACTCACAACCTGATTAAACTTTTAACTTGTCCTTCAATACTCTGTTCTGTAACAGGGTTGCTTTTAAAGGTCTTTGCACCCGAAGCGTGAACTTGCACAAGAAAATTGTGTCTTAACCATAATGCCCTGCCAAAGCTCATACAGAAATCTCTCTTTACTTTTCAGCAGCCATGTAAGCACTGACTTCGGCAGGGTTCTTGCTCCACTAACATACCTGAAGGACTGGGAAAAGCACAGTTTTCAATCTGCTATTTTATGAAGACATTTTCCTTGTTTGTTAATTCACAAAATATGCAAACTTAATACTCAAACAAGGCCATCACTTGCTATCAAACTATCAGTTTGTAGACTAGTATTTGGTATCAGTTGACTAAAAGAGGAAAAAATTCCAAAATAAATAGTCTACATCTAAGACTACTTATTTGTTTTCTGGGACATTTGTGAAGAACTCTGAATTTCAGTGCCAGGTATCTAATGGACAAACCAACATGATTCTTCTGTCTAAATAACACATTAGTTACCTAGCACAAAATATTTGAAGAAAGAGTTCTTACCAACCACACTGAACTTGAGCTGATATGAAAATGAGAATAACCTTTAATATATTCCAACAGGACTCTTACAATTGCACTCTGTAGCAAAAACTGGTATGCATAAACAATGATTTTTATGTATGTATATTTAAGCACTGCTTTCACTACTGTCAAGCATGAAAGCTATTTCCACACTTAGCTAAATAATAAATAGTATATAGAGAGAAATTAGTGTTACAGTGTTATGTACATATTTTCATACAGTTAGCTCTGAAAGGTTTGAGCTTATCCAGTGCATTATTCAAGCTTTTTTACATGTCTTCTTGCATTTGCTTACTCATCAGCCAAAGTGTAAAGCACTGAAGTGATCAGCAACTCTGTGTTATGAGATGAACTGTTGCCTAGTCAGTACAAACTTCTTCCCTCACAAAAAGAAAAACAGGTTTTCCTGCTCGAAACTAGGAGTATTCTAATAATCCCTTCAGGAAACAGAAAGTAACTAATTATATGGAGAGGTCTAAACTGGCTGGAAGACTCAGCCTGCAAAATTTGCACAAGGTTTAACAGCTGTGCTGCACCTGGAACAGCACAGGGGGGACAGCACAGCTGTGGCTCTGCTGACGGAGCCCTGGGGTTCTGGTGGGCAGTGAGCTACACAAGAGCCAGCAGCATATGAAATGCATTCAATTAAGTCCTAAAATTTGGTTTTGCAACTAAATGGATGGGGTGTTTCTTTTTGTGAAGTCATATACATTCTGACTTACAAGATTATGGGAGAAAACAAAAGTTTCATAAATATTTAGGGTAAAATCACAATGTAATGAGTCTCATAAGGCTTCTGTCAAATACAGGTTATTTTCCTGTCTTCTACAAAGCTATTACCTACCTGTAACTTCTTTCTTAAGATATACTCTAGCTGAATGCTTTATAATTGGAAATGGTTTTGAATTGGAAAGCAAGTCACAGGCAACACAAATACTGACAAAGGATTGAACTGAAGAATGCAATCACAGACACCTGAATAGTGGTTGAGGAGTTAAATGCTGGTATTACTGTAAATACAAGAGAAAAAGTAATTTACAAAGAAGCCAAGAGATAAGTACTTTCTTTTCCTTTTAAGATTTTTATTAGGATTGTTCCCTTGGATGAATTTAGCACAGCAAGTCAAAACTGAGATACTGCTTTCGTTTTATATGAATATAAAGTGGGTTTGTTCATAGATTTTTTGGGGAAGTATTAGAAATATTCTATTTTTGTTCTGTAAGGTCTTGGCATGGGGGGAGGCACTTAGAAAATGAACAAAAAGTAATTCTGCTTCTTAACTATACTGAAAGCATCAAGAGCTATTCACATGATTTCAAAACTGCTAGACATTAATGCAATAACATTTAAAGACTCAAGCAGAAAAGAGTCAGTGGCCAGTAATTGTCATTTGAATTCTGAGTGTGAAAACAAGTAGAAGATAAAGAAAGAAGAAAAAATTGACAGAAAAAATGGTCAGAAAAGAAAGAAGGTACAAAAACATCCAAGTCAATGTTTGACATGGAGGAAAATCACTAGCATTCAATCAAGTTCAGTATTATGTACTCCTGATCCTAAACAAAAATCAGAGAAGTCCACTACCATTATATAACTGTTTTTCAGAGAATCAGAATGTATCGGAAACTTGATTTAAAAAGGAAAGTAGGATTAGTTTCCAGACAACAGGATGCATCACAATCATATACTGTAGACCATTTCATTATGTAATCCTCACATAGAAACAGTCTAATGCTGTAATTTGCAGGTATCAGTATTAATACCTTTGTTTCAGGCCAGCAAGCTCTGAGAACAGCCTGGGTCCTGAAATACACAAGCAGCTTGCTGTCTTCATCACTGAGATGGAAGGCTTGCTCCAGAATTTGCAATACCCTGATGCGAGGCTTCACTGCCAGGGAGTCATTGCCACAGAAAGGTCTCAACCACTCCAGAAGGTCCTCTGAAGAAACTATTTTCTCCCTGTAATTAAAGAATACTGCATTAAACAGTCTCAGGTAATAATCCTAATGAAAATATTACATGCATTTTTAAACCTTAAGAAGCACATTCAATATGTAAAAAATATGTAGCACCAGGAAATCTGGTGTTCAGGTCTGTGAAGATCTGACCTCTGTGAGGCTGCAGGGAAACTGGCCCTTGTAAATCAGGATCCCAAGGCTGTGTGGCATAAGAACTTTTTCCAGACTTCAAATAACCATGCAATACCATAGGAATCCATCTGAACACTAAGAATATTCTCCTACAAACTACCCTGCTGACATACAATGGTGCTGGGTTTCAGCATCTGGAAATCCAAGTCTTTTCAGGTGTCTGGGCCTGACTGATGATTGTACTATCACACCATCTGACTTTATGGAAAACCAGCTTGAATGCTTGCATTTTTAGTATGACATTTTTATCTCTGAATGCTTATTCATACTGTCATCCTGCACACTTTTTCTTCCTTTACAAGCCCTTTCTTTCCATTCCACAAAAATTATTCTCTCCCAGTTTTTCCTTAGCCTTATTTTTTTTTTCCTGTACCATCTCTAGCCAGTTTGTTCATTCTAAGTTCTTAGCATGATAATGCTTGAAAATGCCCAACATCCTCAGAAAGAAAAAATGAGAGATGTAACGCCCCTTTACTTTGGGGTTGGACTTGGTTAATTATAAAAACGCTTGAGTACATAATTTGATTCAGAATGTGAGTTATATCAAATACATTCCAACTGTGTGGAAGCATTCACAGTTCACACAAAACTGTGAACTGACCAACCAGTTCACAGCTGGAGACAGAATAATCAGTGATGTCCCTCGGAGGCTATAGACTAACAGGTACTCAATCAGTAAATGCTGTTTTAATTTTCAGTCATATTTTAAAATCCAGTAAACTTTCTTCTTAAAACAATGAAGTCAAGCAAGTGGCTCCTGATGAAGTGTGACTTGTAACTAATGTTACCTTATTTGTCTTAACAAGAAAAACGGGAAAGTAATATGAGACAGAAAATACCAAGTTAACCTTGTCTTGCAGCTATGAAATAATAAACATTGACACCTGAGGTTTTCATATTAAAAGAATTTCAATTTTACTTAGGCTTTATCATTATCTGAATGATGCTGTTAGCTCAGAACTCCAGCTGAACAGGTGGCATTCAAACTGTAGATTAGAAGTTTGGGAATTAAAGGGACTTGCTGGAATATTTCAAGATTTTGTAGAGCTTGCACTTGATGCTTATATGTATGTTTCTCAGGAAAATACTTCTGTTTTGTAAATTGAGTGACTCAGTTTTAAGGTAATAAATAAATATTAAAAGGAATAAAAACAAATCTCTTGCAATATAATTTCTTTCACTCCAGCTTATTGTTTCAGCAGTTAAATGTTGATGAAGTATACAAATAAAAGACCCCAGAAAGTGCATCTCAGAAGAAAATAATACTCACTCATTTACTATACCTTAGAATACTGAAAATTATATTTCCTGTAAATTTTTACATCAGTTCAGTCTACTTCAGTACCCAACATTCAATTAATTTAATTTCATTGGAGAAGCCTCAAAAATAGTTAACTGTTTTTGTGTGGCTACCAGAAAGTATGGGATTTTATTACACATGAATTCTTTCTTTGTACATCTGGGGAGAAAACCCTTTTTTTTTTCTTTTTGTTTCTTCTTTGTGTTTATAGGGAGTGAAATGGAAAATGTCAGCGAGACATACAGGCCATTATGAGATCAGAACTAAGGACATTCCCAAAAGAGGAGAAAAAACGTGGGGAAGCATCCTATACCATTTGAGAAATTCTTTCTGCACTATGCCTTACAGTATGGACAAACTTGGATATCTAAATTCAGGTATCTGAAAGTGAATCATAATTATATGAAATTTATCAACTAAATTGAAACAAAAGCAGTGATATGCTCCTGGTAGATACACAATCTGTAGTAGTCACAGCTGAAAATCCATTTTCTCACTTCACTATAATACAGTTCTCTAAATTTTAGGTTCAGTGCTTTCTTCCAAATGATCAAGTAAAGGCTTCTGTCAGGGTTCAGATTCTGAACATGAAAAATTATACCCCCTTCCAGAATGAAGTCTTAGAAAATTAAGTGCAAACCTATAATATATATCCATGAAGAAAAATCATCCATATTCAGTATTGCACCTTCAAAGCTTTCATAAGACACTTCTTGCAAAGTCTTACCCAAGGAACACAAGAAGCTCTTACCCTTTTTCAACGCTTGCATGCACTGCAGAAATTATACCTTCGAGAATTCCAAGTGGATCTTTCTCTGTTGCAGATGAGTCACTATTTCCACTATTAAGGGAAGACAAAGTTATCATTAAAATGGCCCTGTATCTCATTGTATGCACCAGCAGGATTTATATAAATTGTTCAATAATTATAAGAATTTTCTATTTTTATTTCTTAACTAGTATCTTTATTTTTATGTCAGAGTAATGAAAAAAGCGACAAGAAAGAGTGGGGAAAAATACTAAAATTTTTAAATGATATTGAAAGGAAAATCAAAGTTTAGTGTTTCTAACACAGATTAACTAGGTCAGCTGAATATTCACTTATAATCTCACTATCTTAAACATGAATATGAACTAAACAGACCTAAAGTTATACATAATTGTCACCATCTTCTCTGTCTGAATCCTCTTGCAGTATTTCTGCTGGCTTAAGTTAGCTCAACTGTAACCTGAGTCAGTAGTATCCTATCTGCTGATTTTTCTGGGGTCAAGCCCCCATGGAACAGCAGCCTCTGTGCACGTGTGGAATAGAAAAATGTCCATCATTCCCACCAGATGTTTCAGTTAAAATACAGTTTTCTTCTGCAGTTTAACAGGCAGTAAAAATGAGGTGAAAAAAGAAACAAACAACTCAAAGCCACTCTGGTAGGAAAGCAAGCTTTGCTCCTAACTCAATGAAAGTGACATTTTCAGCTAAGGTTTTTCATTAAACAGACTCAGTGCTGGGAAAGGGAGAGATTTTGCCCTAGTACTCCAACAAACCACACAGCGTCTCCCCATGGAAACCACTGTGATGGCAATGACACCTGGATGAACTGGAAAAACAACAGCTTTGCCTGTCTTAGTTTGTCAAAGCTGCATTAGAGAAAGAGGAAAAAAAGGCAGAAAGCTACCAAGTTATCTGACTGCAGATGATTCAAAAAACCCAGTGAAAAAGTGTATTTTCCCTATAGCTCATCACCATATCAAAACTCTTCTGCCACTAAAAACATCAGCCTCTTCCTAGATCTGCTCTCACCAATAACAAATGCATGCCCAGACTACTTTGACTGTTCTAAAGCCAAAATACAACACAGCTGATATAACCATGATATTTCAAAGTTTTTTTTTCAAGAGTTAGAGACTATTTACAGTTTTGTCATTTATTACATCATTAAGATAAACATATTTCCTAGACAATGATTATGTCATATGGCATAGAGACCTAAATCTTTATAACCTTTAATGTCTTCACGCATTCAGAATTCTCATCTTTCCTATTTTTATCTTAGTAAGTAGCCAGCTCTCCAGTGAGCAACACTGAATTAAAAATCAATACGACTCTATTCAGACCAGATGCAAGATGATTTGTTGCATGATGAAAATTTAGCATACTCATTTAAATTATTATATTCCACTCCTAAAGTTTGAAATAGAAGGCTGTTGACACTGGTCTCTTTCTCAAAAAATACCGTATATATGACCAACAGAAATGCTGTTCTTAGTGCCAGTATTACCATACGGTAGCTAAATAACTTTTTTAAGAGTGAAGCTTAAATCTAGATATTCTTCTAAACATCTTCAGAATATCTGGAAACAATCAAATTATAATTTATAGTACAGAATATATAGAAATAAGCAGGTTTTAAACTCTCAGAGAAATGATGTCTCCAAAAGATAAAATCCATTTTTATCAAAACACCAAAAAAATTGTTCGCAGAAGGCAAAAAAAACCAACCAAACAAACAAAAAAACCCCAACCAAACAAAAAACAAAAACAAAAACAAAAAAAAACCAAAAAAAAAAAAAACCAAAAAAACCCTAAACAAACTGCATTTTCACAGAAAGGAGACATGACAGAAATGAATGCCCTGATGCTCTGTTTAGGCAAAAAATTTTTAAAAATACACTTTTAGGACAGAAGTGTGAAAATGGTAAATTGCAGACCAATATTCAAACAATCATTTTATGCAACTGGCTACATGCATTAAGAGATGGTTTCGATTTCCTTAAAAAACATAAAAAGCTAAACAAATTTATTGTATTCCTTAGAGTGAAGACAGATATAAGGCACTTCATTCATGCCCTTCTTACAAGCCACTTTGTTAGTGATTTTTTTCCAGGCCAGATTTAAATTTTCCATTTTTTTTTCATGTACCCTTTTTTCAATTGAGTTTGTAATAAAAACACAACTACAAAGGGCACTAACGTGGCATATCAAAAGGGAACTGGAATACTTTTAAAACCTGCACACTAAGAAGAGAATGGGCATTTAAAGAGAAACAAACAGGGCATTTGCAGCACTTCAATACTTAAAGGGGGTTTTAAGAAAAATGATGACAGAGGAGATAGCCAATTCAGACTACACATAAGGAAGGATTTTTTTACAGTGAGGCTGGTGAGACACTGGCACAGGTAGTCCAGAGAGGTGGTAGATGCCCCTTTGCTGGGAACATTCAAGGATTGGATGGGCTCTGAGTGACCTGATCTAGGTGAAGATGTCCCTGCTCATTGTAGGGGGTGTTGCACAAGACAACGTTTAAAGGCTCCTTCCAACCCAAACTATTCTATGATAGTACAGTGTACAGAAAGTGAGTTCCTACTGCTCTACTTGACTTACTTGTGCTTAGTGTACATGAACAACTATCATGTCAAAGGAGACCAACCAGCAAACCTTATACTTTAGGTATCCTCAATTTACAGTTCTGGACAGTCCTAGCCCTTGCTCTTCCAAAAACCTTTATCTCTCTATGCAAAAATGAAAGTTGTTAGCTCCTGTCACAAGCAGGTTCTGAGCTCCTCAAAAAAAAAACCCTAAAACAAAACAAAAACACCCCAAACAAAACCCAAACAAAAAAAATAATCCAAACAAAAATGGGTCAAAAGAAATGTATCTACAAAAGCTAATGGGCATTTCTGAAAACAAAATTCACTGTTTCTGACAATATATCTGTGAAGCTGACTTTCAAGAACAACAGATGTGTAACATTTACAGAAGTTCAAGTTTGTCAGACACAGACAGATGTCTTTCACTAAGCACAAGGAAAGGAGAAAAAAGGTTAATCTAAGCAGTATGCTACAGTAATCTAGAATAAGGAAATATTTCCAAAATCTAGAAAAACTGAAAGTTAGCAATTTAAGCTTAATGCTGCCTTTACTGCCTAATGGTTAGAGGAACTAAAAACAGATGACAGCTCATGAGAAAAATAATCCTGTCAAGTTTCCACAGATTGCTGCCTTGTTCTTTTCTTAATAATTAATGATTAAAAATAAGCAGCTACTAACAGAAACAAATATAATTAATGAAGGATTAGTCTTCCACAAAGATTATATGCTATTTTATGCATGTTTTAAACAACAGAACATGATTCAGTGTTCACCTCAAAACTCCTAGGTATGAGCTTGGTGTAATTACACTGATAAAGGCTTATTTTGATTTCAGTTCAGTGTCAGAAAAAGTGATGCATATTTAATCACATTCCTCAAACAGAATAAAGTACAAAGAATGCTCGGAAGAATAAATTAACTTCATCTAAAATTTTTTACCTAATTACTATATTAATTGAAAATACTCCAGCTTTATTTTCCTCTTTCTGATTGTGCTTTGTCATATTTAAATATGAGGAAAATAAGGAAATAACATACTGATGGTATGGTATTTCAAAGCTGGGAAAAATATCTTAATTGCAAACCATCATTTCCATCTAAAATACCACAAAATCATTATATACAAGTTACAAAATTACTCTGTATGACCCCTGCTCAAGTGAGAGGAGGTAATAACAAATCTGATTTTTTCCCCTATTAATGTAGATGCTCTTTCTAACAAAGCTGGATTTACCTTCTTCAGAAAACACTGGGCATTAAACTAGGAACTCAAAATTTCACCAAACCTTCCCTCCTCACTGCCTGGTGAATGCTTTCAGAATTTCATGAAACACAATATCCCTGTGGACATCCAAGGGAAGAACACTAGGAGCTGCAGCTGAAGGAGACCATAAAGTCTTCTACAGACAAACTGACCAACCATGGACATGACTGCAGCCATGGAACCATGGAATGTTTCCTATCCATCATCGAGTGATCTTAGGGAATAATGAAGAGGCAACTATTTTTATTTATAGCAGCTGTTTCTACAGGCAAACAAGGAAGCGCACAATATATAAGTCATGTAAAGTAAGAAAATATTCTCTAGAGAGCTTTTACATGTAACAATGGAAGAGTTTCTATTTTGAATTTTGTGTGCCAGAACTAGAGAGTTAAGGGAAACAAAAGTAGCTAAAATAACTGGAGGACAATACTGCTCCTAAAATTGCAATTTCATGATTTACGAATTTACAAATTGCTGAATTAGGCAAATAACTATGCTATATTTAACCAAAAAAAAATCTGTTTATGAAAAGGTATCAAAGTTGTTAAGCCTGTCATATCATACACTGCTGTAAAATGAAGCCAAAAAGTAACTTAAGCTTTCATGAAGACATTACTTTCTAAAAGGTTCTACTGCAAGAATGACTATATATGCTAATAACAAAAGATATTTTACTGTGTTTGAAGGGTGGTTGTAGCTAATGCAACTGAAAGAAAGGATGTGTATTTTCAGTCACAGAAGCACTGGACTGCTGCTTAATTTTCAGGCAAATCACTGACACTACCACAATTTTTCATATCCATACAAGCCTCTTTCACTTGTGTTTGCAATACCTTAATTACATTCCTTGTACCACAGCTATTCAGAGTCCAAGTTCAGTGTTACAGACTTACAACTGCTCCTCTGAAGGTCATTTGTCAACGCAGGAATTTTCCAACACAATGTCTTTCAAAACTACTATAAAATAACCATACTGTGCAACATATCAAAGCTCCAGTAAATAAACCTAAAAAAAGGTTTTCCCTTAAAATGTTGCAGTTATGGCGTAGAAGTCTGCTTTTCCAGCTACACTTGGCAAGACTACTTCTTTAATTGTATAAATGCAAGTACTGAACAAAATGTAACTTGTGTTGTATCTTGAAAGTGAACATCTGAGCATGGGATAGAGATGGATCCAATTTTATTCACACCAATAACATGAATACCAGCAGGCTTAAGAGATGCCAAGCAACAACCTTTCTTTTAATTCCTCCCCATATTTAGATTATATTTAGTGCTTTATAATATTAACCCTATCTGAATTTCATCACAGGGAGGATATTATCTCAAGTACTTTCTATTTTATTTTATGCTAGGTTTTCATGCTCTTTATCACTGTAGTAGAGAAACTTTCCACGGTTCAGAACTATGTGAAATTATCTTTCTCTTCTTTTTCCCAAAAAAAGCAGTGAAGTGAGAGTGGAATATTTCTGCTGCCTACATTAGGTCACATCACACACCAAACCATTTTGAAACTTCCAAATCATTTGGCCATCTTTGCCACTACAGTTTTCTCTATGAGACAGTCATTCTCCTCTTCCCAGTGAAGTGCTGCACAGGACTTACTGGAGATGGTCACTGTCCCAGAACTTCAAATCAACTTGCAGCCATTATAGCCTTGCAATGTATATAAAGAACAAGCAATTCAGTTCACAGAAAAGTGTTGATAAGAAGCAGAGTAAAAAGGAGAATTTTGATCGGTTTATCATACTCTACATGTTAATGAGACTCATTATAGTCAAAATAACTGGACTTTGTGAGCTTTGTATGCAGATATATCACACTGCTAGTCAGGAACAGCAGGACAGTTATTATCAAAAGCTAAATTATTCTTCTTCAAATGGACAAACCCAGACAAGAAATGCTGTGTTACCTATGTTGCTGTGCAAGAGCTCTATCATCATTGAGGATGCTGTGAACACTCTTAAACTAAGTGACAGGAGAAATCAATTTTCTGCCAAAGGGGACTGCAAACAATTTGACAGGCTGCCTTCTTTTCATCTGTGGCACTTCAATCTGCTGTAATATATACATGCATGCTGAAGAAAAAGTAGAGCCATAGAAAATTTTCCATGCTTGACTTGTTTTCCAGTTCCTGGTGTGTGCATTCAGATCATCCTGCCCATATAATTTTTCTGCACGCAGAACAACAGGATAAATTCTCAGAGTTTTAGCTCTCTAAACTGGTCTTAGAAGTCCTAAACAGTGTTTACCAGACATCTAACAGCAGAATACTCTTTCACACTTGTTGCATGTATCTCTTTGAAACAGAAATATTTCAGAAGAGAGTTCTGTATGAATAGTTAAATGAGAAGCATCTGTTCAATTTATAATTGATGATAAAAAATTATCCTCCCCTGCTTCCCTGTTCTCCCTTAAGAAAATGAGACGGAATAAAATATTCCTAATGAACCAAACCAACCAGCACAAAAAAATCCCTGCTCACAGAAATGGCTCAGCAAGTTTTTCCAAAGATGGAAATTGTACAACTTCCGGAAGGACACACTGGCAGAAGCTATTACCAAGCCTCTGCTGCCCAAATGCCTGCATGAGTTACCATTTCCAATAAACATGCCTTTTAACTCTGTTTAAGAAGGAAGAATTATGTGCTGTTGTAAATGTTACAAAAATTCACAAGGGCACATACACATAATAGAACAATGCTGTAAAGCCAATGCTTTTAACTAAAAAGCACCAGTGAACAGAATAAGCTCCATCTTACTTTGCTCAAATTGCTCTGGCTTCCCCAACTCATAAAAATATAACTAAATATGAAATTATTGGTAAACAGAAACATCATCAAAGAATTCCCCTGTTACTGCGAAATCCAGACTTTAAAAGCAAACAAATATTCACTGCAAATAAACAAAACAAACCAACCAAAAACCCCAACAAACCAACGCAACTATCCAAAAAAACCCTTCCAAAATTCCAAAAGAAAGGGTTTTGTGCTTAATTAAGGAAGTGTGCTTACCTTAATATACCTACAATTTTTTTAATAGCACATTGGACAATATCCTGGGGAGAAAGGCCTAGATCTCCAACAGCCACTTGTAACAACTGCTGCACCATGTCCAGGGGCTGACCATCTATACACATGGCTACTGCTTGCTCATGGATTTTTTCTTTCTCTGATCTTGATAGATCATATAAATAGCCGTACTTCTGTAGTTTATCCTGTGAACAGACAGTTTTTGGAACACTAATCAGTATACTCCTTATTTAAAGGGCTGTATCAGTCTTTGTTTCTGATAGGAATTAACATACACTGAGAAAAAGGAAAGATTGATGGAACTGAATTTTCAAAACCCAGGTCAACAAAAGCAAAGGCAGAAAACATTAATAAAATATGACAGAAGATTGATATCTATCACTGCTAGTCATGGTACCACTCAAAGCAAGCACTTGATCAGTAATCATTACCTGTTCACTGCTTTTCAAGTAAGTGATAAAACTGTGAGTGAGTGTTTCCAGATGAGCGAGAGATTGTTGCAAATGATTCAGAGTTTCTTCATAAGCAGCAGATGGGTTTTCAGAATCTTTCATGTCATTATCTGAAGTTTTTTTTCTTGATTTCTCAGAAAGATGTTTGACTGCCTTAATAGCTTTCTTAGTCACTTCTATCCTGGCTTCAACTGGCAGCTGAAAAAGATTGCTCAATTATTTATTCATTCATTACCTGCACACTACTATTTGTATTACAGCAGTGCCAAGAGGTCAGGTGGCTCCACAACACAGCACAGAACTAAATGAAGTGTTTCATGGGAAACAACTTTGTTTTTAACTTGTCTTTATTAAAATGATCAGTATTCCATTACTTTCTTCTGCTTTTTACTTCTTACTTTTTACTGATCTTCTTACTGACCGGTGTTCATTTTAAACCATGTGAAGTTCTTTTCCTAATAATATTTATTATTTTTGTAGACTGCCAACTTATAATATTTGATTTTTAATTATTCATTGAGAGATGTCTGAGAATCACTTTACAAGACTGACTGATAATTCACTTAAGGTTAGTTTTGTCAGGTTTAGACCATTGTTTAAAATATATACCTCTAAGACCATAACTATAAGCAAAATCCCCAGAATAATCTAAAATTTTTAAATCAATCCATTTAAAGCCCAAGTTATGCAAAATAGTAACTATACACTACTTTTAAAGACCTGTACAGCCAGCTGTGTCTAGGCATTAAACAGAAACAGTCTGACTTTCCTGTTTCGCGAAAGACACAGCTTCAGCAGAAGTCCAAAACAACATCTGAAGTATGATCTGAGACATTAATGTATGATTTTTTTCATTTGTAACTTCAAGTACAGTTTTAACAATGCTTGCAATATACTTTCTAATGGGTGGGATTGTCCTCTGCCTGAACTCTAAACACAAAGCATTAGGTACTTTTACCATCAGGTGCTTTAGTTACTGGAATATTGAACAAAGACGAACAATTTTAACTTTCAAGTTGAAATACACAAGAAATAGAAAAAAATGCTTGAATCTGTGTGACACAGTGAATAGGAAATAAGATGAATTATCATAAAAGAGGGCAAATAAATTGCTACAGCATTATTCATACAAAGCCCAAGAGAAGATGTTTACATCATGAATTCAGCTAGCTACTTGTAAAGCCATAAAAAGTTTGATAAGAATTATTTAGTGGAAAGCTTTACAGTTTACATACTTCCTCCTCCTCCCCTAGATAGAAAGTCACAAGTGAAAGATCTAGAATTTTCTCCTGGCTTTTTCTGCTGTTACTGTGAACCACACTAATGGTCCACTGGATTTTTTTAAGGATGAAAGCAAAATGAGTGGACATTACTGTTCAAGTTTTTGCCAGTTTTAACACAATACAAAAGGAATTTTACCATACAAATTAAAATGCAACAGAGTTCCATTTCCATGCAAAGTTTGTTACTGAGAACAAGACCTCAATATCAGGTTTTACTCTACGTAAGGAAAAATTTATAGTTTCCACTATCACATTAAAATCTAACAACCACAGCTGGATTTATATATCCATTTTGTAAACATGATGAAAGAAGCAAACAGCTACATATTCGATTTTCCCCTCTTCTAGTGTACATTCCAATGTTCAAAATGCAATTAAGAGAGATGCAAAAGGCAAACAATTTAAGTATTCCATCTAACTTAAATCCTAGAGAACAGTGTCAATATACTGCTAGTTTAGAAGTCATGTTGCCATAAGCACATGCAGAATAAAGCATTCAGATTAAAAAAAAAGAACAAATAAAGTTTTTCCCAAGCCTATTTTAATTTTGCATTCACATTTGCATAGTGCCACAATGCAGAACTATGAACATATCATTTCTCCAGTTATTTTATTCCAAACCATGAATAGCTCTCCTCCGTACTTCTAGTCAGCTTCAGTAATGAGATTTGGAATCAGAGCCAGTGATAAAAATGTAGCTTAAGGGCTAGTTCAAGCTTAGTTTGCATGTGAAGTGAAGTTTTAGATTTAAAAAGCTTTTACAGTTTAAGAAGATTTTCAAATCCATAGGCTATTATGTGTAATAAAAAATCCTAAAAATCTTTTTTCAAACCAAAGAACATCACATACTATTTCACCTCAACAGATTTTACTCCTCAGGGTAAAAACTCATCTCATAAGCCTATTCTCCTCAGGGTGTATAAGCACTTCTTAATAAAGTATAGAAGGAGTAACATTTACTTGGATGTGAAGATGTTGACCCTGCTACTGTTACTGCCCGTGATTAACATGCAATGTAAGATTATGGAAAGAGCTTCACTCCTTTTAATGGCACAAGAATCTGGGATCCCAGCAACACTAAAACACAGAATGGCTGGAAGGGGCCTCCAAAGGCATCTGCTTAACAGAGCCACCCAGAGCCAGTGGCCAAGGACCATGTTGAGGTGGCTCTTGAATACCTCTCCAATGTGGGAGGACTCAACAACCCCTCTGTGCAATTTGTGCCAGTGTTCATTCACACTCATAGTGAAAAATGGGTTTTGACGTTCAGATGGAACAGCTGGGTTCAGTTCCTGCATCTGCTGCCAAATCACAGAAACACAGAATGGCCTGGGTTGGAAGGGACCTTAGAGATCAGCAACTCTATTGCTTTGGACAGGGACTCCTTCCACTAGACCAGATTGCTCCAAGCCCCACTCAACCTGGCCTTGAACACTTCCAGGGATGGGACATCCACAACTTCTCTGAGCAATCATTTTTCCTGATGCCTAATCTAAACCTACTCTCCAGTTTGAAGCCATTTCCCCTTGTCCTGTCAGTGCATGCTCTTGTCTGTCTCCATCTTTCTTGTGGGTTCACTTCAGGTACTGGAAGGCCACAATTAGGTCACCCCAAAGCCTTCTCTCTCCCAGGCTGAACAATCCCAATTCTCTCAGTCTTTCCTCATAGGAGAGGTGCTCCATCCCTCTAATCTTACCCACCCCTTTGTTTGCTACCACCGATCATGACATTTGATGGCACAGAATACACCTTTGGCCAGCCCAGGTCACCTGTCCTGCCCTTGTCCCTTGACCATTTTTGTCTACCTGCAGCCTATTCAGGGCTGAGGCGTTGAGATAAAAATTAAACCTTGACACCATACAAGCAGTGCTCAGCAAGTCAACATCCTAGTGTGGTATCAGCACTGTTTCTGTCACAAATCCAAAGCACAGCCCCATTGAGGCTGCTATGATGAAAGTTAACTTAATTCCTACCAGACCCGGTAAAATTAATCTGGAAAAAGTTTAAATGTATGTAAAGAACCAATTAAAGAAAAAATATTAGTGAAGTTTCCTATTAGGCACTCTCGAAGCAGATTTAATTAAAATAACTGTATAAACAAAAGGCACAAGAAAGTACCTTGCACTGATACTAGAAAAAGAAGTACTGTCAATATCCAGGAAAAAAACAAGGTCAGGCAAGGCAAACGGACTGAACTGGAGCACTGTGATAAAAAGTGATAAAATGAAACCAGGTAATTCAAAAAGTAACATCTGAATCCGGTCACACTATGCAAGAACATTTCTTGTACACCTTCAGGCAATGTCATGCCCTGTCTTTTTCCTTAGTGTTTTAAACAGCATTAAGTCAATCAGTCAGATAAAAGACAGTGAATAATATTCTGGGCTTTTTTTTCTGGGTTTTTTTTTCATTGCTAAGTTTTTTAAATATAGTTATTTTAAACAGCACTTAGTGTCTTTAAAGTCAATAAAATTATGCAGGTTCATATCCAGTTGTAACAGGTTCCCATTTCACACCTGTTTGGTATGTGCTCAAAATGTGGACATTGTGGACATTCCTGTTCGAGGAAGCAGAAAGTAAAAGAAAATGGTCAAAAGAGTATTACTGATTCAGAGAAAGTAAGTCAGCCTTTCAACTAAAATCACTAAATTGCAAGAAGAGTTCTTTTGAGTCTTTTAAATTAGAATTTAGGAAAGAAGTTATAAAAGATGGAATGTTAAACAAAAAAACATCAGCAGCTGTAGTCTGAAAGAATGTGGCTGAATCTGTGAAAGGCTGAAAGAGATTACCCATGTAAGGAAAATTTCAGCTTCTCTTTCTCTACAGAAGACCTGACTGATGATACCACTGCTTTTTATTCTGTTTTTCCTATCTAAAGCTGTAGCTTTTTCTTCCTAATCAACATATTGTGCCAATCTCCATTTGTAGTGTGTGTTCAATAATGAAAAAACAGTGATTAAAAAAGATTGTTTTCACTTATGTTTTTGTCGTGCTAGGCTTTTTTTCCAGAGTACTGTTAATCAAAAAACCATCAGGGCAATGACCTATGAGGTCTGAAACAGATGGTTCTTTGAAGACATAACCAACTCTCTAGCACAATGAGCAAAATGCTGGTAATGAAGGAATTTTTTTAAAAAATCCCCAAACTATCTAAAATGCTTCCCAAAGATCACAGAAACAGGAACAAATGGGAAATCGTCATGATAGTAAGTTGATATGATCATTGCTATAATTAAGAAACTATGACATCAGTATTATTTAAAAGCAAACAGAGCTGCTGGAAAAAAGATTACAGATTCAAAATGCATGCAAAAATATAAGCAGTCATTACAATGAGTATTTGGAATATCTCCCATTTAGGAAGATATCTGTTCTATACATGCAAATAGCCTATTCTCAACATTACAGAGATCAAATGATTTATTATTTAGTCAGAAAGGCTTAAGCAATTATACAGAGTTAAAAGTATATCTGAGTAGAAGTGCCACAACAGGAACCTCTCAATCCTTGCAGCAGTCAGCTTCCATAGTAAAGGGATCAATACTTCTTCAGTCCTTCAGTGTGTGAGGAAGGTACTGACAAAATGATAAGATCCTTGCCTGTTTCATTTACCACAAACACAAAAAAATATTGCATCCATCTTTAACTTCTTCAGCTACGTTAACCATGTTACTTTAGGTCCATGGTTGACTGAAGTCCCACTCTGATGCATCTCTGCACACATAGCTCCTACCACACAATGTCACCACTTCATGAACCTTTTAAAGCCTGGGAACTGAACCTCATCTTCCAGGCGGTAACTCATTATTACTGATTGCAAGAAACATGGGTGAAAAGACTCTGGCCTCTCAGAGCTAGAAGTATCTAAAACTGTGTCACATCCTGAACTAGTCAGTATAACAATGTTAGTTGCCTTTTCATAAATGCAAACTCATCCATTTCTCCAATTTAGACATTCTCTCAATCCTTTGCCCAGTCAAGCACTGCTCATTCAGTCACTGCTAGCCCAATTAATAAGAAAGTTAAAATGAAGAGTTTGTGGAAGGGAACAGGTAAATAAAGGGCCCCTGTCAAAGTCTATCACACTCCTATCTTTATCAGGAATAACAAGGAATTGCAGAAGCCAGCACTAAACCCTGTGTTTCCATTGCCTTCTGCGTAATTACACATTCTGCTCCCAGGTTTTCTGCCATATCCACATGACACACAAGTAGAAGCAGCTCCTATTGCTTTTCTGGTCCACCCCTGCCTCTCCTTACTTCTACTGACATCCTGGAACAGTGGGAGATACTCTGATGTCTGTTTGCTAAGTTCCCACATGGTGACAACAGCAATGCTACCTCTGAAGTTGAACTCATGTAGCTTACACTGCTATGTAACCAAGGTCCCATTACCCCTTAGCACTTGACACTTTTCTTCATTGTTTCTGACCAAAAGGGGTTTTTAGATGGAGATACTGTCCCACAAGAATAACAGTGGAGTGCACCTCATCATCTCCCAGGAATATTCTCTCACTCTCCTTTCCCACCTTCCCCTTCTGACACTCTGAAGGAGTGGGAGAGAGCTGAGAGGGTACACAGCATTTGCTTTTTGGGATTTTTTTTGGCAATTCACCTCTCAGCACTTCTAAAAAACCCACTTCACTATCTCACTGTAAGCTTCCTCTCAAATTTCCTCCATGAGAGAAAGCTCAGTTGTCTCAGCAACAGTACAGATTATTTCATGATAATGATCTGTTTTTTTGCATTTCGACTAAGTATCAGCACTTCCATGAAATACCTGAATGTGCATCTGTTGTGGGCATAAGAAACTGATACAGTGAAGTATTTGGTCACAGAACTAGAGTGGGAAGAAAGCGCTGAATTTGAGATTAAAAGAGTAAGCACATGACTAGGGCAGCCTCAAAACATAAAATTTAATTAAGAGATGCAAGCCAAAATGCTGTTTTCATATATAAAGCGTTTTTCAGACAAAAGGTAGAGGTAAGAGACCTCAGAGGTAAGTTTCCATAGTCTACAATGATAATTCCTCATTCTACAATTCTACTTGAGAACTGAACAGGATCTCAGGATCCTGAGACAAAACTAATTGCAAGCTGATTAAACAGCTGTTTCAATCCCAAAACCTAGGGCATGGCACATCATATGATTTGACCAACTGTTTCAAGCACTTCTAGGGCACCTTTAATGGCCAAAAAGCTAACAGGTCTCTACTACAAAATTTTGCCTGACCACAAACCACAGTTATCTTGCCTTTAGTGTTTATTTTATGCTATTTTTAATTTCTACTCTCTTGAGTAGAGAAAAATGTATTAGAATCCTGAACAAAAACAAAGGGAAATAATCTTTTTTTTTTTTAAACAGACACATGGTGGAGGATATCCAGTCTCTCCCCGCACCATTCATCTGGAATAAATGAGAAATAATCCTGATATGCTCAAGAAACATTAACAGCAAGATTTTCAAGTAGTCAGTTGCAGTGACCATATGTACAGACAGTATTTCCTTCTCATTAGACAAGCCATGCCCTTGCTACCTCAGTTCAGGGTGAAGTCTGGTAATTAAGGATGAGTTCGAGTCATTGCTCATAAGCAAGAAAAAGTACATTTATGAGATAAAAGGGATCAAAACACCTAAGCCAAGACAATAGTTCTGCTAAAAAGGCTTCAGAGACAGCTGATGAAACTAGTGATAAAACATATTGGTCTACCATGACAGTCAGATCACAGAATAAATTCCATGCTGACAAAGTTTCTTATTATTCAAGTTGGCAATTTTTTCACCAAATTCTGATACAGATAGACGTTAGATGGGCTCTAATGAACCTATACTAATATTGTGGGAACATTAAAACAGTATTCAAAGAGGGAACAAACTCAAATTCAGTTCATTAAATATGATGTATAAATAGCTCAGAAAAACTGTCACAAACCAAAATAAAGAAGATACACACAAAAAAGCCCTGGACACTTTGTCACCTTTTCATTTCAGATAAAGTTAGTGAAGACATCTCTAGATGTTTTAATAAGGTAAAATCTAAGAAATCTCATTTCTCTTTTGTGTGTCACACTAACGATATGTAAGAAAGCAAGGGTAAAACTTTATGCTAGAAATATCCTTCCAAGTAGGTTTCACTGGGCAAAAAGAAACTCCACTTCTATTAATATATGTTAGACACATAAAAGTGCATTGTTTCAAAACCAGGCTTTCAACCAGATGGAGATTACGGCAGTTTAAACTTTACATTATTACAATTATTAGAAACCACATCATTGGGCCAGAATACTTTCTCTGTGGAACATCTTATTCTGAATGCAAAAGCCTGGTACTAAGCACAAGCCTGTGGCACAATGAATTTTAGGATGAGCACAAGTAAACAAATAAAACCACCCCAGTATGTGGTGGACTGACAACACAACAGGGCACAGGAAATCCAGGAGGCTCCTGGAATGCATTGATGACAACCTCTTTCTCCATCTAGGAGAGATGCTGTGCTGGAACTTGTTTTGACCAACAAGGGCAGGCTGGGGAAGGATGTGACATTCAGGAGCAGCCTGGGCTGCAAGTAGCCAAGAAGATCCTTAGTGCAATGAGGAGGGTGAACAGAAAGTTCACTACTCTGGACTCCAGGAGAGCAGACTTTGGTCTCTTCAGGGATTTGCCTGGTAGAGTACCAGGGGATAAAGCAGAGAGGGACCCAAAAAGGCTGGTTGATATTGAAGGATAGCCTTCTCCAAGTGCAGGAGCAATGTATCACAATGAAGAAGTAGCCAGGCAAAAACACTAGGAGGCCTGCAGGGATGCACAAGCAGCTCTTGGAAAAACTTCTAACACCAAAAACAAAGAAAGCCTATAGAGGGTGGAAACAAGGACAGGTACCCTGTGAGGCGTACAAAGGAATTGTCCCAGCAGCAGGGGATCAGGTTAGGAAAGCTAAAGCATTGCTAGAACTAGATATTGCCAGGAACAGCAAGGGCTACAAGAAAAGTTTCTGTATGTATATGGGTGATAGAAGAAAGATTAGGGGAAATGTGGGACCTCTCTGAAAGGAAATAAGAAACGTGGTATACCTGAGATATGGGGAAAGCAGTCACTCAATAACATGTTTGCATCAGTCTTCATCAGCAAGTGTTCCAGCCATGCTACCCAAGTTGCAGAAGGCAAATGCAATGACTGGCAGAGTGAAGAACAACCCCCTGCAGAAAAAGATCTTGCTCAGGACCATCTAAGGAACCTGAAAGTGCACAAGTCCTGGGTCCTTATGAGATGCTTCTGTGGGTTCTGAAGGAGCTGGTGAATGAATTTGATAGGCCACTGTCCATCCATTTGAGAAGTTGTGGCAGTTTGGTGAAATTCCCACAGACTGGAGAAGGGGAAACGCAATCCCCATTTTTAAAGAAGGAAAAAAAGGATGACCTAGGGAACTAGGCTAGTTTCACCTTGGTGCCTGGCAAGACCATGGTGCAGATCTTCCTGGAAAATATGGTAAGGCACTGAAAGTCAGGAGGTGGCCGGTGACAGCCAACATAGCTTCACTCAGGGCACATCGTGCCTGACAAATCTGGTGGCCTTCTCCGACAGGGTTACAGAATTGGTGGATGAAGAAAGTGCAACTGGCATCATCTTCCTGGTACAAAGCATTTGACACTGCTCCACATGACATACAGAATGGAGAGATGGCTATGACAGATGGATCACTTGGTGGATGAAGAACTGGCTAGGTTGGCTGCATCTAAGGCTTTGCATTAAGGGATCAATGTCCAGATGGAGAGCACTGACAAGCGGCACTCCTCAGGGGTCGACATTGGGTCTGGCACTGTTTAACATCTATGTCAAAGACAGGGACAGTGGGACTGACTGAGCCCAGAGGAAGCCACAAAGATGCTCAGAGGGATGGAACACCTCTCCTATGAAGACAGGCTGAGAGAGTTGGGCTGTTCAGTAGGGAGAGAAGGCAGCTCTGGGAAGACCTTAGAGCAGCCCTCAAGGACCTACAGGAGGCCTGGATGAGAGCTTTCCAAAGGGTGTGCAGTGACAGGACAAGAGGGATGGCTTTAATGAAAGAGGGCAGGTTTGTATTGGATTAGATATATGGAAGAAATGCAGAAACCATCCATGGCAGGGAGATTGGAACTAGATGGTCTTTAAGGTCTCTTCCAACCCAAGCCACTCTACGACTCTGAAATACACAGTATCTTATTCTCTGTTGAATGAGCACACAGGGACTTGGGGGTTTCATCAAAACTCTCACATCCACTGAATAAAAATCCCTTCTTTTTGTACTGGCAGCCATAAAAAGTAGACAGAGCAAGGTAGGTTTACAAATTTATCTTTAAATACTGCAAAATGAAAACTGTAACATTTTCTGAGACCTTCTTCTTGATACTATATTGAACTCATATACTATATGCTTCAACTGAGGACTGAAATTCTTTGAAAGTATCTGCTTACCTTTGTGACAGCTTTGGAAGAAAAAGTAATTTCATCAATGAAAGTAACAATATCATCTGGATCAAGTCTATCAAAGTATTTTGAACACATATCATATGCATGGAGCCACTCATCCATGGTTTCTGGTATTTTTTTAATGAGATGATGATCACCATTCCAAAAAAGTTTTTGTAACCACACAGCATAAACAGAACTTGGTGACAGCATGCTGCCATCTTTTTTAAGAATTTTGGGAGCCAGTTTGGAAATAGATAAGATATTTTGACTTGTAAGGACGGGCTCCAGTGTTTCCAGTGGGTTTTCATTTTCATCTGTTAGTTTTTTGTAATTAAGACCTAAGGACAGAAGGAGAAAGAGGTAGAAGTTATTCATAATTAAATCTACTCACACTTTACAATTACATGTAAAACAATGAATACACTAGCATCTGCAGAACAAAAAAGACTCTAGCCCATTCCCTTTCACAAACATATATACTGAAAGACTTGGATTTTATGATGTCCTAGTGCATGGTAAATTTCTCAATCCATGGAACATATTTTAACATTATATATCAATCCAACAAAGGGAAATGGGTTCAAACTGAAAGGGGATAGGGTTAGATCAGATTTATGGAAGAAATCCTTCACTGTGAGGTTGGTGAGTCACTGGAACAGGCTGCCCAGAGAAGCCGTGGATGCCCCATCCCTGGAATTGTTCAAGGCCAGATGGGATGGGGCTCTGAGCAACCTGGTCTAGTGGAAGGTGTCCCTGCCCATAGCAGGGGATTTGGAACTGGATTATTCCCAAGGTCCATCCCAACCCCAATCATTCTGTGATTCTATGACACAACCTGAAAAAGCAGATTCTCCAAGAAGCAGTAACATATATATAGCACCATGTTCTTCCTCATATACTTTGCAGCTGCAACCTCTGTAAACACTTAGCTGTTGTTCCTTGACTCCTATCTCTAAACTATGCTGAACACTGAAAATTTTGATTAGGGATGTAAAGCAAAGATTTCATTTTATGTCTGGCATATGGTCCCAGTATGTTTTAGCTTTTTGCTTGGTTGGTTGGTTTGGGGTTTTTTTTTGTTTGCTTGTTTGTTTTTGGTGGGATTTTTTGTTTGGTTTGGTTTGGTTTTTTGGGGTGGGGTTTTTTTGGGGGGTTTTTTTTGTTGGCTTTTTTTTTAATAGCTTTGAAGGTAAACAATAATTTCTCGGCAGAATTTTCTTGGGCAAGCATCACACAACTTGAGTATTGAATAACATCAATAAGAACTGAAGGTTATCCCTCCTCTCCAAAAAAACATATTGACTTTTTTCTTCCTGCAATACATGAATTCATATGCACTATCTCTTCAAACTCTGCAGCACAGTTAGTGTCCAATACACATTAGGTTTCAATATTGATCAATTAATTCATCCTCACAGGAGGTAATGCTACACAGTGTGCACTTTGCATTCTGAAACTGGATTTGGAGTTGTATAACTAAAATTCAGTCCGTAGCAGTGGTGTATTTTACAGTAATTGTCTGAAAATGTACGGCTGCAAACAATGCTGTAATTGTGGGATAGCAAAAGGTAACAATAAAGGTAAAACAAAAAAAAAATTAACCTCTTTCAGACAAACAAACACAAAATGCATAAAGTCCCAAATATATTCTGTAATTCAGACTCTTGAAAAGTAAACTTTCTTAAGTCATTTGAGAATATTCATGTTAAACTTGTGGTGTTAAAAATTATACTCTAGGAACTTGATGTTTTTTATTTAAAATTTCACTACGAAATATCACCAATAATTTTAATTTGCATCACTAACCGAAACCTGTTCTTAACTATTTTTTTCTTGCTGTGACCAATTTCCAGTAAAACAAAGAGGAGGAACTTATGGCTATATTAATTACATTTATCTCCTTTGCTCAAAGTAAAAAAAAACAATTACTGGAAAACATAAACCAGCTAAGCATGATCATGCCAATACTTACATTACAAAATAATAACTACAGAGATGAAGAAAACAAACAGGTACTCTCCTACCTGGTGCAACTGCTTTGAATTTTTTCAGGAGTCGGATGTGAGTTTCAGGTTTAAGAGTATGGCTCACCACTTCTGAGCAGCCACAGTTCTCCAGGAGTGTAAAATAGTAAAGCAACCGCTGGTGATCTTGGCCTTCAATACTTGGGTAAACATATTTAGCCATGTGTTCATGGAAGGTTTCAGGACTGGTTTTCAAAGTCTCAAACAGACCAAGACTTTGCGCTCTTTCTTCTATTTCCAGTGTTGATAACCTGTGTTTAGAAATAACTTTTGCTTAAAGGCCTGGATGTGCCATGAAAGACTCTTACAGCTGTACACTTGGGAGACAGGACAATCCTTTTTTTAGGTTCTCACTCACAAACCTTTAGATAATTGTACACACTATAAATAGAAACTAAGCAACTAAACTGTTGTATTTCCTGATCCTGTCACCTATTAGCTTGGACATGCAGATTAAGGGTTACGAATACTGAAATGGAATTCAAAGCAGGATTTCACATCTGTGAGTATAGCTATAAGTAAAAGGAAAAATACAACCAGGATTTATGTAAAGGAAGACTTTATTAAAAAAACCAAGCAACCACTTGTGGCTGAATGATGCCAGAAAATCCTATTGCCCAGTGAGAAGCTTTCCCAATCCGTTATATTCTACCGTAAATACCTGTGCACAGGTAGAGAGATATTATCACTGAAAATTTGCTCTTGCCCAGCAATTAATCTATTTGGGACTATAATTCATGTTAGGACATTTTACTAAGACTTTGACAGTTTATCAAGTTGCTTCTCAAGCTGTCATCCACAGAAGTTTATGAAAATACCAGTAAGCCTTAGGTTGACCTCAGCCAATGTCACTGCTTCAAGAAATTCTTTCCTGAATCTTTTCAAAAGAATACATTAGCTCTTTCACAGCATGAATTCAGACACTTCCAGCTGACTACATAAAAGATAATCACTCCATTTTGCCTCAGCTGGGAGAAAAATGGGTGCATATCACTTTAAGTTTGTATCTTTCTCAACTGAAAGTTTTACCTAAATCTGAGCAAAGAAGAAACCTACAGATGATTCCTACCTGGAGTCACCCCAGAGTCCAAGCATATGGCACATAAGACAGTAGATTTCATTTGGAAATCTGATGTCTTCTAATACCATTTGATTTTCCTCTACCTTTAAAACTGATTAAATTAGAATTTCATCATTTCCCTCCCTTTATATAGGCTGTAAGTTAGTGCTTCTCTTTAATATCCAAGTAAAATGTCTCCATTTCATTCTTAAAGTTGATTTTGTTACAGCAAATACCACAAACACAACTTCTCAGTTTAAAAATTAACTGATTTCTGAGGGAGAATAAGATACTTTTGAGTTATTTTTACATCTACGACCTACTCCAAGATAATTAACATTGCAAGAGATCTTTTAATTCTATAGATTCTTCTTATTTGTTAGTTTTCCTACAATATTAATGAAAACAAGTACAATATTAATAGAAAATAAAGTACTATTCACTCTTCATACGAGAGAAAGCAGACACTTGGACCTGAAATATCAAGACTTTACAGCAAGACTGTGATAGGACTATTTTTTTGTGTTCATACCCAAAGTTCAAACTAAAAGCTACTTGAGCATTAAATAATATGAACAGGATTGGCAGATGTTTGGAGGGTGTTTTTAGGG
>PYHW01009698.1:1988714-2006869 GCA_013186435.1 Turdus rufiventris
TCCCCACAAAAACAACCCCAGACTTAATTCAAGAAGCCAATCATGCATGCTTAATAGCTATTCAAGCTAATTACCATAGGAAGCAGGGGATGGGAGGGGCTGGTATTATGAATATGAATTTGTTTGAACCTTTTGTCAATAAACACACTCTGTGACCACCTGTAACTTTGCAGTGTGTATTAGGGAGCTACCCCACGCTGCTGCCCAGGGCTGAATAAACATACACTTTCTAACTTTAAATTGTTAGAGAGTCTTTTGTCTGTCACAGTCAATTATGGGTATTAGACCAATACTCATATTTTGGTAAATCAGTAATACTAATAAAAAAAAGAACAATAAAATAAAGAATAAAACACTCTACTGTGAACACTTTAGCACTGATATAATATTAGATCACTGTAAGGCTATTTGGCTTACTTCCTTCTTTTAGGACCAAGAATCCATCCAATTGTTTATAAAGAATATATTATTCTTTTGATTCTGTTTTTAATGTAAATAATCTACAGACTGCAATACAGAAATGATCAGAAAAACTGTTTAGATCAGCGGAGGCCAATCTGCTCATAATCACCTCAAAGAGATAACTGACACTGTGGACCTTTCAGGATTGAGGTTCCAAAGCATTTCCATCATCTTTTGAATTGTAATCTTTTGACAATGGCCAAAAGCTGCCACTGAGGTCAGACACAGAAATCCAAAGGGGAAGGCAGAGAACACATTCCCTTGTGCCCAGATCCCTGCAACACCAGGTTTGTTTTATACCATTTTAAGCAATCCTAAGAAAAAAGTCATGTTCCAGGGGGAGTCACATACACCAAGCAAAGTCCTCATGGTTAGCAAAACAAGGGGATTACAGCACATGAGCAAGGGTGACCAGGGAGCAGGGTGAACATTGCTGCTGCAGACACAGTTGTACTCTGCCCACTGCCCGGCCTCTGCAGGTGCTACCCATCACCAGTGCAGCTGGGAACCAAACCACACCTCTAGAACACATTTATATTTCAGAAAGAAGAGGAGAGCTCGCCTTAATCTTTGTAGCAACTGCCACAGCCCCTGCTGCAAGAAATTCAGTGTGCTATAAATTTGATGGAGGGGAAGGCAAGAAAAAAAGAACAAAGTGAAGTATATAGACAATAATTTTCCTAACATACTGAAGCAGGAAAAAAGATTTACACGAACAAAATAGTTCACTCAAGATGTAAAATCCTGTTCACTCAAGAAATATACTCCATCTCTCCACAGGACAGCTGTTCATTAATTAAATAAATGACACTTGTCTTCAACTTACGCCTTTGTCATGCTGTGACTAAGAGTACTTTAACTTACATACAGCACCACAAGAATGTGGGGTGGCCAACCTTCCATATCACAGCTGTCTCACAGCTTTGATCTACTCAAAGCAAAAGATAAAATGTATGGATAAAATATAAGACCAGAACATCTCAAAAATAAACTTTTACTGTCACATCACTCAACTGTGATGATACCTCAACATTATTGTCCTTCCACTGCTGCAGCTGCATGTATTGTGTGACAGCAGTTTTGTTCAGAATCAGCTCTCACAACCATTTTTTAAATGGGTACAGGAAGCAGCAGGTCTCATCATTCACCAATGAAACCACATCAGATCAATATAAAAGAATAACTACCAGAATACTTTCTGTAAGCTACAAGATGCATTAGGATCAAGTTGTGCAAACTTCTTTTAAAAATGAAGTAGAGAATCTACTGCTCATCTCATCTCTATTATTAAACCTGTAAGTCCTACACCTTCAGACATTAAAACAATATTCTGTTTCTGATTTACAATCCTAAATCATCTATCAGAAGTTTTTGTAACATACTCTAATATCTCAGCTATATTTAAGTATAATAATTTTAAAGTTTGTCCATAATCTTAAAAAAAAAGCTTCTGACCACTGCATGGTACATGGTAATGCAAACTGTACGAAACAATTTATATTTGGATCATGTAGATCCAGGAATGCAACTGCGGACTTAAATTTCCTAGCCTCCCTTCCTACCTTTACCACAGATTTCATGCAGATTTCTCTTTTCCAACAACTGAATGTTTAAAAGTTTCATTCCAGACGTATGACTGTGCAAAAAAACCCAAACCAAACCAAAACAACACTTCTGAATCACAGCACTGCTGCAGGAATGAAAAAAAAAAGAAATGCAAGAGGCTGCTGTTCAGTAATAAAACAAAACTAACTGGGAATGTTGTCCAGGCAGTTGTTTCTACAGTTATTTTAAGTGACTTGGGTTTGAAGAGTTGCACAAACTGCTCTAGTGCTCTGTTTTCACAGAATTGTAGAATGGTTTGGGTTGGAAGGGACCTTAGAGATCACCTCATTCCAAGCCCCCTGTCATGGGCAGTGACTACTTAAACTACAAGATGTTGCTCAGAGCCCCATCAAGACAGGCTTTGAACACTTCCAGTGATGGGGCATCCACAGCTTTTCTAGGCAACCTGTTCTAGTGCCTCACCACCTTCACAATGAAGAATTTCTTTCTCATACCTAAAGTAAACCTACCCTCTTTCAGTTTAAAGCTGATCTAAACCTGCCTTTTATCAGTTCAAAGCCATTCTCCCTTGTCTGGTCACTACATGCCCTTTTACAAAGTCCCTCTCCAGATTCTTGTTGCCTCTTCAGGTAACTGGAAGGTGTTTTGAGGTCTCTCCAGAGCCTTCTCCAAGCTGAACAACCTCAATCCTCTCAGACTCCTTGCAAGAGAGGAGCTCCAGCCCCCTGAGCATCTCTGTGGCCTCCTCTGGAACTGTTTCAACAGGTCCATGTCCATTTTGAAGCTGTGGGTTCGCGGGCTGGATGCAGCACTGCAGGTAGGGTCCCACAAGGAGAAGAGGCAGAACCACCTCCTCACCCTGCTGCCCACTCTGCTTCTGAGGAAGCCCAGGACACATTTGGCTTTCTCAGCTGTAAGCGCACGTCACCGGCTCATGTTGAGTTTCTCTTCAGAGAAACAGTTTTTTTACTTTGATTTCTATCAGCTATTCCAACAAGACTGGGGAATAATTTGTCCCAAGAGTAAATGTTTTCATAGGTTTTCTTCTACCTTGTGCTCTCTTACAGATTTTCTGATTGATGAGTCAGGTTTAGGTGGAAAAATCTCATTTCATCTGACAGCTCTTTTAGTGAAAATAGCATATGATGAATAAAAGGTTAGAGTGTCAACTGAAAGAACATTTCTGAAAACAGAAAATTACTACATGGTTTTGAGTGAAGTGCCTACTAAATTCATAGCATATAATTCATCTCCCATTTGCAGGCAGCATTACTCTCAGTTAATAAGTGCTATATTTTTGGTAATTATCTTAACCTTCTGTCTATCCCCATTTTGTCTAAAAAACCCATTGTGCCTTCTTTTTGAATAAAGGATGTTATTTACTATTCTTTCAGAATATCTCTTTAATCTTGACCATTGGTAGCAATGTGGTCATATAGAGACTTTGGGACAAGTATACACTCTTACTGTAAAACTGCAGTATTATGCAATTTCATTTTAAGTACAATACTGTTTCTTTTTAATTTGTACAGTTACTTGACTGGATGCATGTAAATATTTCTATATCTTACTAATTTAAACATTGAAAACTAGATATCCTGCGAGCTACAAAAATACTTAACCTCCTCTTCCCTGACAGCTATTAAAATGCCAGAAGGCAGACATTTTTCATCCTAATCCAAGAGCACTGCTAGCACTTTTGAGAAGTACAGGCTTCCCCGTGTCCACCTTACGGTATTGGGATGTACATTTTCATGAGCAGTTTCCTCAGCTAAATATAGAGGCCAATCTAGCATTTAGCCTCAATTATCCAAGATGTAAAAAACAAAACAAAACAAAACAAAACAACCAAAAAAAACCAAACAAAAAAACCAAAAAACAAAAAACAAAAAAACCCCCAAAAACCCCAAAAAACCCAAAACACCAACCCAAACCAACCATCCCCACCCAACTCAACCAACCAACGAACCCCAAAGCAAGGAGTCAAATAACTAAAAAACAAAGGGATGGAGAAGCCTACTCTCTCACTCAATGGAAATTCAGCAGCTGAAAAGTAACCTATATCGCCCACTCAGATGAATAAAATTTTGCTAAAATAGTCTTTATTATTAGATGATAAGCAAATTTCAAGCAGGCTGCCTGCAAAATCCATGATGGTCTGTATGACTGGAGAAATCAGTTACAGAAGCTTGGAAAAGGAATGTTAAAAGAGAAGGTAAAGCCGCTTGACTAGAGTAAGACTGCTTCAAAAAGCTGTTGGTCACCTCTGTACTATTTCCCAGAGAGGAACAAAGCCCTTCACAAGAAGGAAAAGCATTAGCACTTATCCTAGCTATTTCCCTTGCATGAAAAACCACAACTATGTCTCCAGAGAAACATGGGCAAGCTAAACCTCAACCCTCTGCTGAAATGAAAGAGTGGTTTGAAGATCTTTTCTAAAAAGAAAATTTTTGAACAGCTGTCTAAAGAACAACACTTGCTCAGCCTTCAGAAGTAGGATTTGACAGAATAGCTCATATAACCCTTGAGAAACAGAAATAAGCAATACTGTAAGCATCTCATTTTATAAATACACTTTATCTTGAAGAAATGAAACAGGGGGATGGGGGCAGCACCCAACAACTTTTCTGGGTCACCTAAACATTATAGCTCCCAACCAAGAATGGCAATACTTTGCTATGTTCTCTTCTGAACAAAGAACTATGAGGATCGGTGAAACATTGGTTTATCTATATCAAACACATCGCAACCAGAAGAATCTGCTAGTTGCAATCTGCTGCAATGTCCTCAGTTGCTGGATTAGTTTTTCAGAGATCATACCAGAAGGTGTTCATAACTAACCACAATGGCTGGTAGCTAAGGAAAGCTTACTTGAGCTTTAAGCCTTTGGCGACACCACAGTTTAGCGGGTTCTCCATTTTTGTTAGCTTAGATATTCACTCATTTTAAAAATGTGTGATTACATGTTGAGACATCACTGAACAATAAGCAAATTAATGAGGAAAACTCACAAAATATAACAAAGAGTATGACCACTGAGCACAAAGAGACTGGTAGGAAAAGATCAGCATGGCCTCAGTTCATTGTCTGGAGGGCTATGAGGGTATCAAAGAGCACATGGACAAAGGGAATCAAATACACAGAAATCTTACAAAATACTTTCACAAGTTTTCACACCAAAGTCTACACAGAAAAGTTATTATTGGACTAGAAGAATTGTCCTTTCACTAACTGAAATCTGCTGAAATAAGAGGTAGAAGCTTGAAGATCACTTTTCAGAGAGGAAAGAGTCAATAGCAAGTCCTGCAGAGGCAAGTTTTGAGACCACTTTTATTCAGAATCCATTACTGATGATCTAGAGAAGGATTCTGATGATACTAAGGTCTTTGACTTCTCCCCCAAATCAGTTGTTAGTCTGCCTGATAGTCCCATTCATGGTGCTTCTGCCACTGCCCTTTTCCCTGGTTCTCCTATCCATCACAGAGTCTACATGCATGAAGGAAGACTAACAGGAGAGAAAATAGCACAACATAAATTCAAGGAATTATACACTTATCTCTCCCAGTTTTGCTTTTCTAACTATTAGGTATGCACTGGACTTGAAAACAGAAGCATACATCAAATTAAATAGATGCACCTGCCAAGTGTTAATGAGTATCAGTACCTGATCATGTACAAGAAAGCAGTGTAGGATATAAAACAAAAAGTATTAGGCATAAACAGCAGCATGAAAGACAAACGTAGCAACCCAAAGAGCAGCAAAGAAACTTGGACTTGATGCAAACACACAAGAGAAGTTTCCAACAGTGAAACAACAGGCAAGAAATTATGCTGCCAAATTAAACTTGCTAGTTTTCAGCACCACAAACAAAACAGAAAGAGGAGCCAGAGATGAGGGCTTGAATCAGAACTTAAAACCCCCAATTTTTAAGTCTACCACAGGCCAAAAATAAAGAGCACTACCATTTTACCATCTACAGCAGCCTTAGTGCTAGCCATTGCATTTATGAATGGAAAGCTGAATGTCCAGGCAAAATAAAACAAGACTGCCTGACACAGTCTGTCAGTTTTGCATGTCAGTTATGCACATGATGTAAAACATCATGAACATAAATCCAAGTTGAGATGAAAAATGTATATGTTATCTTTAGTAAGCTGAAGTCATAATTTAAGAATGCAACAGGATATGCAAACCAATATGCAACCATTTAATGAGCATTCCAATAAGAGATCTAGAGATTACCTTGTGTAGAGACTTAACCTTTAGCTGCACTAGAGTGCCAGGTTAAAGCCATTAAGACATTATGTAGTATGGGTAATACATCTGTTATCACATGCATCAGATCTGCCTCCCTCCCTTTCTCCTGTATTCAGCCTTCTTATATAGTATCTATTTCCATTTCAAATTAAGTCTTAATTTTCAACATCCCATATTTGCAATATTACAAAAAGCTGTAGCATATGGACCACGGGTGATAGTTTTAATTCTCTGGATTAATATAACCATATTTATAATTTATACCCACTTTATACAAACAAGCAACAAAACCATCTTGGGAGTCAGGTCAAGCCAGCAGAATGAAATCCTGGCAGACCAACAGAAATTTCTACACATTCCATCCCAAGTTCAAAGCACTCCTCTTCTGACCTAATTCTGCTTCTTAGAGATGTTAGAGGCTTTCCAAAGCAGCAAGCAACAGAAAAAGGGAGCAGATTAAGTGCACAAAGCACAAGTTCACTGTATGAATGTACCCTGTCACATGGTGGCTAAATACATATCAGGCTAAATATGTATCAGGCTACTGAACTCTGTGGGACTGAACTCCCAGCTTCTTCATCAGCTGCAGCCATAACAAGAGAAGCATCACTAAGGACAATCTCGGAGCTTACCAGCTCAACATACTGTCAGTTGCAATGCACAAAAGGACAGGAATCACACTCACCTTCTTGAAAGAAAAGTAACATATAAGGGAAGAAAATAAGCTAAGAATTTCCTGCTAACAGCAACTCTCCTCATCTGTTATTAAGTGCAAAAGTCCTGTTCTCCTCTGCAACTTAGCAGTATTTCTTGTAGCTGTTATTTGAAAGAAAAAGCTCTCCCCCTCAGCTGAGGTCAGTCAAATAATCCTCTTCAAAACAACAGAAACACCTCAGCAACAGAGTATTAGTATGAGGACAGGAATGTAACGTATTAATTAACCTCGGGATAATTAAGTATTTTCACTTCCCTCTAGAGGAAACAATTTATTCTGGTAAATTATCAGATCACCAGGATAGGAAAAATGAGGAGATAAGCTGCTAAAAACAAGAATTACCCAGCAAGTGCCTTGGTCAGTTGTACAGCTTTTCTTCTTCATCAAGACTGGGAATTAGTGAGAGGTGAATCCGAGTGGCAGTGGAGCAACAGCCTTGATGCTGTGCAAGCAAGGTACAGTAACAGCTGAAACAGGCATGTTACCAATGCCCTTAGGCATAAATGCAAAAGTACAGCACCACACAGACTGCAATGAAAACTCAATCCCATCCTGTTACAGACCTAAACCAAAAATAACTATAGGTCCTCAAAGGGTAATTAGTCTTCTCATACCAGTACATTCCACACACAGTCCATTTCTGGAGATTTTGTTCTATTCCTCTGACATTTATCTGCAGTTTTCTTAGGTTGGAGAGCTCCTTTAACATGTTCCTCAGGACAAGATAGTAATATAGCTCAGATGCTCTAAACTGTGACTGTTATGTTTATGTTATCATAACAACTAAAATTTGAAACTGTCTTGGGCACAAAATTAAAGCAATACTTTGCAGCCAAGTCCCTTTGTTTGTCCTTAATCAGAAACTGAAATTATCAAGATGATTTAATTTTGGGTATCAACAGGACAAAAAATGACAGTGAGAATTTCTGACAACTTACAATTCTGGTTTGATGCATAGATATTAGCTGTCAGTATTTCACATCACAATTAAAAAAAAAAAAAGAAACAAGTCTTCATGCAACAGACCCAATCATTCCTTCAAAATATCTTTCTTGACTAATTAGCAAGTCTTGAAAGTCTGTTCTATTCAATGGAAGAAGAGGAGCTCTTCTCCCATTCCCCATTATCCCCATTATGCTCTGTCATTTCCATTCTACCAACATTTCTCCTGTTCTGCCAGAGGTACTCAAACTCTTTTCAAACAGTGTCATTTTAAAATGAGAAACACAGGAAATGTAGACTTTTCCATGCTTCTGTAGAGTTTCCTTTAAATTCTCATAGTTTTCCAATGATTACTTAATTAATTGGATTAGAAAAATCACAGCTACTGTGTCTCAGATGCTAGTAGACAAAAATAAATGCTCTATGATCTTGAGGATTCACCTTCTGAGCAGGGAGCTGAAGTGCCAGATTTACATCATTACTGACCACATAAAAGTGAGAATAAGGGAAAACAAGGATTGGCTATACACCCTCACCCACAAAAATGCACTTAGATACCTTCTAAGAATAATACACAGCTTTGAGGTAAAGGACCTAGGGACACACTTCTGCTTCCACAAACAGCCATGAGATAAAGATGATGCAGGCCACCAGTGCCATGAGTCAGAAGACAATCTACTATAGAAATACATCTCCAGCTGGGTGTGACATGTTCATAAAAGTTTGGGATCAATTTTTTTTTCCTCCCACAAAACTCTTAAGAAACACAAAAACCCTCCAATATCCATGGTTAAATCTATTCCCATGGACAGAAACTAGAATGACATTGATGAAAGAAACTTGCAGGTGGACCCATTCTTTATTACCAGCGCCTAAGATGTAAATTTAAACAAACGACTGTTTTGCAGTATAAACTGAGAATTTAAGGCTAGTGTTTAGGGGTTTTGGTTTGGGTTCTTGGGAAAAAAAAAAAGTCTGTATATTTTGGATACAAGTATCTATTTCTTGTTTTCTGCTTCAGTGACATTCCTTCACTCAGTACTCTTGGAATTAGCAACAATGAATTATAAATTAGTATTTGCCTATGTTGTTTTCTTACCAGCATCCAGGCCAGTTTTTGTGGGTCTTTTTCCTGCTTTTTGGTGTGCTCTTCACTCAGTCTTCTTATACAGATGTTTTTTGTTTAAGAGTAGCTTAAATATAGAACCTACTCTTTCTATGAAACAATTCAGAATTCAGTATTTGTCACAGTCACATACAGTATTTTACCAAGGTGGAATGAAAGATTAGCCAAAGATCACATCACAGTTAAGAGATAAGCATGGTGCCATTGATAAGACTTTGCTTATTACATAGTATACACAGTTCAATCTAACATCTCTGTCCTCACACTTATGCCTTTCCAAAGGTTTCTTAGCTCTTCCTAGAAAATAAGACTGCTTAAAAAAGCTAAAATAAGAAAAAAAACCACAAAACTTTTTTTTCATCAAAGTTGTCTTGCAGAAATAAGACGTACAGGTTCAAACAAAGCTTTTTAACAAACATGAACTAATTCTCTGCAACCAACATATTTTGCAATCCCCACAGTAGTGTGGGAGCATTTAGCATCCAAGCAGAAGACAGTAAAATGAATATCTCAGCAGGAACATGAAAGGCTTGCTAATTGCAGAATTGGGCGAATATCAAAACAGGATTTCTGCTGTAAATCAGGAGTTATTCTTACCATGGAAAAACCCAATTCTCTCAAGCCACAGTAGTGATTACTCCCTTTTCAGAAAACTTGTGACCAGAAGTGTTCTTTTAGCTACAGTTGAAAGACAGGCTGAAACCCAAACAGCCCAGAGAGCTTCTGCACAGGAGGAAAGAACTAGTGTAAATTCAGAAAGGCTCTCTTGGAGTAAACAAGAGTTTTTACACAGGTACCTCAGTAAGAATGGCAATTGGTGCCTTGTTAAACTTTTCTATGTTACCGCTTCTCTGCTGCATGGACTTCACCATGAAACTGCTTTAACCATTGGCAATGGAGAATGGGGAAATGTAGTGCTATTCAAAAAACAGAAACTTGTCAAAGGAAATTTTTGAAATTCCTCAATGAAAGAAGATGAATTTTCAATACACCATATGTAAACTGAAATACAACCCAACACACCCTAGAGAAAGCTGTGGAAACTTTCCAAAAAGCACTGTTCTTGTTGAAATGGACTCTTCCTGGGAAGTCCTATATTGCCTTGTACACAGTATTGCAAGGTAACAGCACAGGCTATACTCATTGCTCAGTGCTTGTAAGCTACTTTGAAGACTGATAGTGCTGTCACCTAAAAATGACACTTGATATTGTGCTTCAAAAACTCTTCCACAGATTGTGAAGTACTGGTTTGTTTACAGCACTGCAGAAGAATAATTATGCATAACCCAACAGGCTGCTCATAGTGTAAGTCAGATCAGCTCCTTAGCAGGCTTAACTCATGTACTGGCTTTTAAGAATAGCTTTTATGCAGAACATTACTGAATGTGGCTTTAAAAAGAAAAGAGTACTAACCCTGTAGAGAGGGTGACATTTGTCCTTGAAACATGGTGCCAAACGAGCATAGATCTGCAGGCTATAGTAATAACTTGCCAGCTGGAGAGATAACGCAGAAGGTAATTGCTTTTCAAAGCACTTGTTGGCATCTACCACCTAGAAGAAAGAAAGCATTAATTTACATGAAAGAATTAGCAAGAATACAACATTAAGCATACAAACTTTCTAAAAAGCTACTTGCTGTCATTTAGAAATAGCTATGTCTATGTTTTTCTGGCACTAAAGTAAATCAGTAACCTCCACACACAAAGATAATTCTACATTGTGGTGGCTTTTTCCCCCCTTGCACAAATACCTAACCAAAATGTTTTTCCAACTACACTATTGCTGCTTCTATACCACAAGGTTATTATCCACATTTCTGAGTTACATTAAAATTGTCAGTCTGGTGGCCCAACTTCTATTTTAAGAAAGAAAATATGTCTTTTCACCAGTGCCATGCTCAATGGATTGTCCAACAACATTTGTTCAGTTTCCTTTATATGCACCAGCCCAATCTATAAAGATGTGTATTACAATGAATTCAAACACTTAAGATTATAAAGCCTTAAGGAAATTAAATTTTCTAATGGAATTCTGAAATGCTATGAATAGTGTCCTTCCTGGCAAAATCATACAAACAAAGCCTCTGTCAACATACCTGTGGCAGTGCAAGTAAATAGGCAAGAGACAAGGCTGCATCCTTTGGTAAAGCATCACTCGCCAGCTGTAGCAGAACTGCAACACAGAGGGAGCAGACACAAAGTTTGGATTACTGACCCACTTGGCCTTGAGAACTAGCACAGGAAATATTTTCAGGACAACTATATTTTACTAGACACTAGCTTGAAGCTCTCTGGACATACTTAATTAAACACTTATCAGCACAATCCAGAAAGAGACAATATATAATTAAACTGCAGAACAGCTTTACCTTAACTTCCAGGCAAAGTGTTTGATGCATTGACCAAAGAAGGAGACTATAGAGTAACAGATGCTAAACAAAGCTACCTGCACTGATTACACAGAGTAGATATTTTCCTTGTAAAATCAAGGAAGTAACACAATGTTGTAAGGGCTCGAAGATAGCAAGAAGAACTCCAATTCCCTTATCACTGAATACAACAGGGCATGCTGGTAAAATCCTGATTATTTCACACACAGTCTCTCAGTGAATTCTTTGCTCCAAAGAATGATTTATAAAAGGGATGAATGACCAATTACAATTTTTAGATTATCATTAATTTGCCATCAGCCTGAAGTGGATTTACACACTGGCCCTCAGTGCTATTTACACACTGGCCCTAAATTGCTATGTGACAAGTCATCACAGAGGCTGCTACAATAAGCCTGTCCAACAGCACCTATCCCTAATGATTCAAATGGCTTTTATTGTGCTTCAGACAGCTTCCTGCTGCTGACAGATTGTTTCTGCTACACTCTAAATAACCTGCATGCTGTCCAAACAAAGATAATAAGAACTCAAGAAATATCTAATATTAAAATCTTGATGAAAATTGCTGCTTCCTCCTCTATCACAAGCAGTTACTTTACGTATTCTTACAACCACCTCTAGTTAAACAAAAAAAAAAAAAAAAAAAAAAAAGGGGGAAGGGAAGGAAGAGTTTCAGTGCTGCTCTCTTTTCGCCTTCTTTGGAGAATTAATGTCAGCGAAACCTCCTGAATTTACAATAAATTGTGCGTTCTCTTCCAGCTTAACATCCTCAACATGACTTTTGCCACACTTGCAAAAATTGATCTTCACTATTAGGATAGCAATAATTACAAAGAACACAGCACCAATATGGGGCTGGAAAACAATATTAATTTGTCATTTCTGCATAAAGCTTAACACAATGGCATCCCAACTGCCAGAATGTACATAAGAAGAAAGAACTGCCTCTACTGTCATACCTTCTGAGAAAAAAAGAAGTTCCTCTGTTCTGATTCAATAAATTTCCTGCATGCTAGTGTGTTCATGAAAGGTTTTCATGCATCCATAATTAAATGTCCACTTTACATACACACAAACACGTGTATACACAAATAACTTCGTACAGTTTTCTGCCTCCCAGTGAAGCCCTACAAGAATCCTCTGCAGTCTAACAGGGCTGAATTCAAATTACAGGCTTCAGACATTAGTAGGATGCCATTCTGTCCTATCATGCATCTTAATAAAATTTACAGGAACTAAAATGTCATTTCAGACCACTGCTGAATCTGGAATTTGCCAAAGGAATTAGACATTACAGGGTTGACAAACCAGGGAGGGCAGGCAGTGACAAGCAAAATGCCAATGCTGCTGTCAATCCCCGCTGTCCCACAAGCACAACTTTCTCAGGAAAACACAAAAATACTTTGATTTTACAAATATTTCCATTTCCTGTGCAGGTCTTTACACCACAAGCTCGTTTAAGAGACTAAGTAGGGGAAAAACTGTTTATTTATAAAAATTGGCATTTCCCAATACCCAGAAAGTTTCAAGTCACTTCCCATGGATTTTCCTCTGGAAAAAAAAATGCAAAAACTGCTTTGAGTCTTCAATTGCTCATTTAGCCCATGATAAAATCTCAATAAATTTAGAAGCATATACCACAGTTAACAGCCACATCTACAAGCAACCAAGCAACTACAAAATTATGGAGAACACTGAGATGTTATTTGCTCTAAAATTCCTGAGGATTAATAGGTATGGCTGACTGTCTTGGATTTCCTCTGAGTTTAGTGCCTAATCTGATTACAAGGATATACAGCCATCATTTCAAACCTCATCTTCAACTTCCTGATCAATCCCTAAGGCCTATGGAGAAAGAAAACGTCAACTAAAGAGAGATGCACAACACAGCCTCAGCTTCACCATGTCTGGGTGCACTATCAACACACAGCTCAGGAGTGATTTACAGGACCCAGGGAGGTGAGAGTTACCATTTCACTGGAAAATACTCAGTTTACCACCTACATCCAAATAGCAAAGACAAGAAAAGTCAAGGTCCAAGGCTTGTAACACTACCAAATCCAGAACAGCAGTAAAGTATTTTGAGTTTTATTACAGAGGTTTTCAAGGCCAGACTGGATGGGACTTTGCTCTAGTGGAAGGCATCCCTGCCCATGGCAAGTGGTTGAAACAAGATGATTATTAAAGTTTGTTCCAACCCAAACCATTCTATAATTCTACAGTGATGCACACCATCTGTGGGGAAAGTGTTCAGCCAGTCTCACACTGCACATGGCACTGTTAGAGTAAACAGAGTTTGGTGCCTACTCCAACCTCTCCTAAGAGAAAGTGCCAAGCATAATGAAGATTTCTTTGCTAAACTGCATCTCCCTCCAGATTCTTCAGTTCTTTTGATGCAGTTGAAACCTGCTGCTGCAGCTGTCCTAGAAGACAGCCAGAAGCAAACAGCTGGGATTCAAACTTGTCAGCAAAATCAACTGAAATCTGCTATACTTGCAGTTACTAGACCAGTGCAGTTGCTGACACTTCATATTAGCATTCAAGTTTTGTATGGCAAATCCTCCCAAAACATACAGGAAGCCTGAAAATAAAAAATGCAGAATAATAAGTGGGATTCATCTGTGTGATTTCTTGAACTTCTGCAGTGTGCTATCAATATGTACATTTTCAAGCTGTGTAATCCTGAATGTGTTAACTCATCATAAGGTCTTTCATGAGAATTCACAAAACAAAACTTTAAGAAGGGGGAAGAGGTGGGATCCAATACAATTAATCCAGGGCTAAACACAACACAAACAGCAAATTACTAGTCCAATTATTTATAGAGAGCTATGTCACATTTATGCTTAAAAATAGTTTACTGACTACCAAAAGGTGTAATACACAGCAGGACTGATGAGTCCAGAATAAACACATCCCATTTTTCCAGAGGAAAACACAGAATTCTGTTTCAGAACACAGCTGGAAGGACTCTTAAGTGAAACTCTGACCATAGAATAAAAGTGGTGGAAATATTAAATGGTAAAAAATATTACACTGCACATGTAAGAAGGAGACAGATGCCCAAAAATTAAAGCTAGAATCTAACATTTCTTTTTTTCTTTAAGCAAAAGTCCTCTCCACCTCAAAAGCAGACACTGAATTGTAAACAGTTCCAATTATTTAATTTCGAGCAGGAACTATTACCACAGATCTGCCAAATAAATCATTTTCCCTAAGAAAACAACAAAAACTTTTCAGTCCTTGCCCCTCCTCCTTTAGGACACCGGAATCAAAGGTAAAGGCCTATGGGCATTCAGCATGCAACAAATGAGATTCTAAGTACTGATCTTAAAGGATTTTTTTTGCATTAAGAGAGCATTTAAAGAAGAAAACATGCACACACACAATTTATACATGCTGTTGCTAACCTTCTCTGATTCACAGTGTTGTTACATTAGAACTACACAGGTTATCTGTACAAATATCACATATCTCAAACTACTGAATCATATACTTGTAAGACAAATATGCTGGTTTTCATGAAACAGTCTGAGTAAATGTATGGCTTATGAAGAAAGCCTGTCTTGAAACTTCTCATATAGCAATTGATTTAATATACTCATTTTTCATGACAGAATTTACCACAATCCAAGTATAATACATAGATCTTTCTTCAAAAGACACTAACAGCATGTAAATATTTAAACAGTTAATTTCTTAAACCAGCAGGAGATCTCCAAAAGGAAAGATAAACAAATGTAGGCTTTTTTTGTCATTTGTCTGTTTTATAAAAGTGAAATTGTTTCAGTTAAGAAACTATCATCTATGAAGTGCAGACATTTCGGAAGAAGACAAAATGTTGTGAGGATTCCAGAAGCTGTAGTTAAGCATGAATTGGTAAATTAAATACTGCAATGAACCTGCAATACTGAAACTTGGATGCACAGCGTCACAGATTATGACCAATTGAATTTGCAGGCATACAGACAAATAATTCTCACTGGCTTGCAAATTCCCATTACCTTACATGATAATATTCAGGAAACCTTCAGAAATTCCTCCTATCTTTGTCAACCCCCAAATAATACTTTCTGCTTATTTAAAGATAACTTTCATTTTTCTAATAGTTGCTGAGAAACTCCTCTTAAAATCACCAATTCCCTTGAAAACTCTGCAGCTACTTCTAACAAGACTTCTTAACAACAAGAGCAGTTCAACCAGATCACAATTCATGCAAAACACCCAGACAATACTTCAGATTGTTCTGTGCAATTCTCCACACTTAAGCCCACCTACAGATACTTCTGTATTTACCATATATGGAGTGAATCTATAGAATATGTCCATACCTTCTGTAGTTGGAAGTAGGTCTCTTCCTTCGCTCTTTGTTTCTGCGAGTTTCCCTGTTCTCAGCAACACTTCAGCAAAGCTTTCCAAAGAATTGCTCTGGTATGTTCCATAGCTGACTTCAGACTGGAAGTAAAAAGATAACTGACATATGCACTCTACACCTGCATTTTTATTTTGATCACATGCAGCTGGCTACCTCAGCTCCTCTACTGGCTTTCCTTTGTTTAATTCTGGATTTTTTACTACTACAGCACAGAAGTTCTAGTCACACATATAATCAAAAACCCTGTATTTTCACTTGATTATAAGATCTCAGCAAGAAACTTCACAGTTCTGTAACTGTAACTTACTTCTGCAACATATGGATCATCAATTAGAGACTCATAAAATGGGTGACAGCCTTGTTTTTCCAAAGTAGCATTTTCTCCTTGCCCACTTTTTAATACACCTCCAAATTCTTGGCCCTGGGAAAAATAAGTATAGTTGAGTCTAGTTGTAAAAAAGCTCATAAAAATCCTGTAAACACTGTGCAGAAGGGAAACAACTGTAAATGAAAAGGTCATTTAATTCAGTGGGGAGCAAGAAAGGAGTCCTCTTACATAAACCAGTTCTGAATGAAGTCCAGAAATCTTAAAAAAGGAAAGAGAATCATGTTCAAAAGTAGTATCAGAAAAAACAGTATCACAAGCATTACAGAAAATTCACTGAAACAGAGAAAGTAAAAAAGAGAAACTGAAAAGGAACAGCTTTGAATACAAGATGACAGCTTAAAGAGTGGGCTTTACTGTGCTTTGTTCCCCAAAGTTTTAAAGTTCTGCCAAATTTCAATTAGGTGTTCTTACACTATGCTCAGGAAACAGGAAACAGGAGAAAAAAGACTAGAAAACAGCTTTAGAGCCCTTCTTTCATTGGGATTTCCTTGCAGTCCTGTGATGTCTGTAGTTCATTAATTGATTTGAGGCCTTCAGTTATCAGGTCCTACAAAGGAGCTGAGTTTTTATACCAATGTATCACAAATGTGTAAACATCTGGAGACACATCAGCAATCCCTTACATGTAATGGTCGCAGGTAAGTTAACGATCTCTTCCACCACTGCCCATCACTGACAGCATGCAGCATGGCTTTGGTAGTCAGAGTTGTGTTGGACAACACCTTCATGGTTTTGGATGTCGTCCAGTGCAACAAATCAGTGGACTGGCCAGAGGTGACGTTGGTTTCATCCTGTGACACATCCAACACACAAGCAAGGGTTAGACTCTAAAGCCAAACAAATGCATCAGAGTTCAAGCACAATACATTAATAACACATTTGAATGGTCGTTAATTCAGGCAGCAGCTGACAAAAATAAACAAAAGACAAACTAAAAGTGATTTAGGAGTTTCACGTGAAGTAAGCAGTGTGATTAGCAGAAAATTTGGCCCCTTACTCAGTTGTTACACCTTGTTTCATCAGACAGCACTGGTTTTAATTCCAAAGTTTATAATGACACCAAAGTTTATAATGAATCTTACCACTAAAATAATCACCTCTCTACAAATGCAAGGACTGAGTATACTAAAGTCAGTCTTTGATAATTCAAGAAAGCTGATACTCGAGGCAACCTTGTACTCTTACCGAGGTAACAATAATTACCTTGAATTCCCAATATATACATATATATGTAAATATACATCTCTAAACCAAGTGATAAAGTATCATCAAGCTTTGAAATTCTGCAGCTGGCACACAAAATACTGAAAGCAACTAGCCTAAAAGACTACAAGAACCCCAACCTTTTCTCAATCAAAAACTGTTTCTGCAATACACGTACATATGCCTTCACTTAGCATGAACTCGTACATAACTCCACTCCTAAAAGTAGAAACTAGCTCCACAAATGGGGGCCTCTATACCAGCTCTTCCTCATGTGAAGTACTGAAATAACACCCAGAACATCCATGTTGTCTGATCTGCGCTATTCCAGTTCTCAAAGGTTTGTGTCGATTGCATGCTTTACAATGCATGCACATTAGTGATAAACATAATTATCCATTGAAGTAAACACACAAAAACACACAAAGACACACAAAAAACCAAATATTACCCTCCATATAGCAAATTTTAACAGCCATATATTTATCCCTAATGACTCTACTATTAACTTCCCCATACAGTGAAATATATTGAAATAGTGAAATTCTACCTGTTTAAATGCATGGGAAGTATTAGTTTACAACTTACTGACTCATGACAAACATGAGAGCCTCTGTAATCTCAGAGGAAAAACTTCAGCTTCAATATCATGTAGAATTTCATGCAGAAAACTTTATTTTTTGTACCTTTACTACAATGTAGAGTGAATTACTGCCTCAGTCTGACCATTG
>PYHW01009698.1:2019140-2062329 GCA_013186435.1 Turdus rufiventris
ACACTTACAATCTGTCAAAGGCATTAATAACCAAGCTATTCAAATTCTATGACTCTTTAAATTCAGTGTGAGGTTACCTGTTCTGTAACTCATCAGAGGTACACAGAGGAACAAAGATTAAAGCTCTACAGCCTTTCTTCAATAATTTGGAAAAATATTGTATTTACATGCATGATTTGAAACTATGACAATCATGTTTCCTTTGTATCCTACTGGGTCATCTTCTGGATACTTGTCAATGGGCTATAGTCAGGCACAAAAAACTTGCAGTTACAGTGGTATGCTGTTTACAGCTTCCAAATCCAGAAAAACAAGCAAACAAGAACATTTTAAAAATACTAAGTTTCTTAAAATTAAATGAATCTGTTTGCAACAGACCATCTCCAGATAAAATTCACAACTATGGCATTCTCAAACCAAATCCATATCTTACTCATAAATGAACCTCTCTACAGATAATAGCTTTCCAATCTAAGGACTACAACTAGTCATCCTTCCGTGACAGTTTTTTAATCACAAAAGTTTAAAATTACTTATATAAAATAAGAATTAAAAAACACCTCATCACATCCCCCACCACAGAAAGTCACTACTGAAAATGTACTGAAAATACTTGCTGTATTTTCCCTTCAGATAAATAAATGTTATTCTATAACCCAAAGATCACTTTGAAAGTGCCCAAGTTACTTGTATGTTTAGCCTAAGAGAAAAGTGTCTAAGTAGGGTATTCCTTACCCAGACTCACATTTAAACCATACTTTTACTATTAAAATTCCCTAGTTACCACAGGAGCAACCATCAGCATTACTCCCCAGGTTAACCACTGAAGTCAGAGAGCCCAACAGTCACAAGATAAATATGTCACCAGTAGAGTAAGTAGTAGTTTTTATATCATTCACCTGTTTAAAATTAACCACCTCACACATTCATCTTCTGGTTTCCTCTAGCCTGGGAAGTGCATGGAAGTGAAGAACTGGGGGGCCATTTCATTATGTGGCTTCAAATATCTCTTTAATCTCTCTTTTCAGTGGTGACTCAGTAAGTGCCACTGTGATTATAACACCAGCACACAGACACTACTGTATCAATACAAATCCCCTAAAGTTCTCTACATACTATGCAGGGACTGCCATCTTTCAGTCTCTGCAGATGGGAGCCACGAGTTTGATCCCTTTTCAAAGGTACATACCAGGGCACTGTAAATCCTACTGCAAAGGCACTAGGATAGCTCTACTGGACAACTGGCATTATAGAATCTCTCTGCATCTTGGTTTTCCCTTTTTCACACAAAGAGAATCACTTAGATTAAAAAAAAAAAAAAATCATCCGCATTACTCCAAAGACTATTAAGAAAAATTCAGATTTTAACTTGAGTGGGACAAAGACAGGAAAAGGAAAGAGCTATACAGTAATCTTATGTACAAATACGGGAGACGTTTTTTCTCCCCCTCCCCAAAGCCTTACAAGCAAATAAAAGGAAATTACAACTGTCATTCAATTTTTTCCATGGACTACATATTAAATACGTAGATTGGATCTAGCTACCCAACATGGTACCATCCTGTCCCCTCTTCCATTTTTCATGGAGCAGTGCTGGCCAGAGTAAAGAGGCTTCCTGTGACTCCTTTCCTTAGGACTAAAGTATCTTGGGACAACACCCTTCCATACCCCTGTTCTCAACCTCACACAACTGTCTCGTGTATCTCCCTCCCTATTTACAACACTATGTAAAAAACTGTCAGTACTAAGCCTTCTGAAAATGTAAGGAAAAAAAAAAAACTTAAAGGATTTAACAAATAGAGAGGGAGAAAAGAATTAGCCAGATATGTTTAATGACAAAGCTGGAATGCATTGATTTTATATGCCATGCTGCATAAAATATAAATATTTTATATTCTATTTCTACATCATAAAAATACAGCAGTATTGTGTTTATAGCTGCATTGATTAAGGATTTTTCAAAAACAAAAAAAAATGCAGATAGTTTAGGTAGGCTATAAAAAAAACCCCTAATATCCTCAGGATTCAATCTTTGAAGATCTTCAGCTCCTCAATTGAATACTCAACTTAATGCATTATTTTTAGTGCCCAAAGGAGATATATGCAGCATAGGCTGAAGTATAGCAGCTGAAATTCATGCTTTACAAATGTTTTTCCCCCTTGTATCTTAAATGCAACTATTATTAAATCAGGTTACCTTATTTGACACTGGTAATAACATTCACAGCAATTTCAGTACTACCAATTAACTGTAAAACAAGATATTCTCAGACACAATTCCTCCAATCCGAAATGAGCCTTTACTCCAACTCTAGATTAAACAAGGCTTTTTTTATTTCAGGTATTAGTGGAACATAGCAGCTGACCATTTTACAGATGAAATATATTTTCTTTTACAGATGAAATATTCCACTCATGTGAAATGCTTCATTCCCTCTTCCAGGTGACTTTTTAGTGATACCTTTGAATGCATATTCTAACAATCACCTCAAATGTCCCAAAGCATAACATAAATGCTCATTGCACTGCAGTTCAGTGTCTTATTAACACAACTTACCTGCAACCCTCAGCAGGTTTGCCAGTCCCAGGAGCTTAGCAGACTGTTTATAGTTTGTTGACATCTGAGCCAGACAGTCCTTGATGAGACTGAGTCGATCGGAACACAAACGCACTGTTGAAAGCAGAACTGGTTTAGAGACTGCACAAATGAACTTGACTGCTGTGCTCCTGCTTAAACAACACAGGACAGGAGGAGTGCTGGGGAATATAAGAATGCAAACACAATCTGAAAGCCAGCTCAAAGCTGCTTGCATGCAGATCCTCAATTATACCTATAAACAGAAAGTTAAAATAACACCACAGGATATCCAGCTCCAATCATTAGCAAGTCAGGCTGTGAAGGGAGCAAAAAGAGGAAAACTGACCTGAACGAAAACTCTTTTTCAATGTGTACAGTTAATTGATATACCTTTATACAATTTGTTAAATTATAATTTTTGCAACCTCCTAACTACTAACACAGGCATTAACTTTTGTTTAGAATGTTGTAACTAAGATTTCATTTATTTATCATGGACAAGATTAATCACACAGAGTGAAAGACATATCACTAGAAAACATTTCAGTTAATTTTAATTTACTTTAAAATTTCCTGAGGAAGTGAAGGATAGTCTGCAAATCACCAGGTTCTGTCAACCATATCCTGAGCAGCTTATAATTAGCACTGTGTTTCAAACAAGATTTCACCAAGAATTAAACAATTATTTTAATTGCATAATTTAATATTATGAACTGATTCCAGTACTCTCTTTAGCTAGCTAGTGGGTGGCTAACTTCAGGCTATTTTATGCTGCATTAAAAGGCAATGCTTTCATACTATGCAAGTTCTCAGAACATAGAGGAACAGCGTGCAGATATTCCACTTAACACTCAGTAAGACTGAATGGCTGCGTGGGGATAAACTCTGCATTAGCATATTGGGCTTAAAACAGGATATCAGGCCTCTCAATAAAAGCAAAGACATATTAGTATAATGAAAACAATTATTTCTGGAACTTAGACTAAAATTAATAAGAATGGAAAAGCAGGAAAAGGTCATATTTTTAGTTTCATTTTTAATATTCTATCACAGGCATATTATTATTATACAATAATAAAGTATTTTCAGTCACTGATTATTTAAGCAGAATCTCTTAATACATAATATAACTAAAAGTAATCTGATATAATACCAGGGGTCAAACACTTAAAGATGGACTTGTCTTCAAATTTTATTTTAATATGGAGTCTTCAAACCAGATTTTATTACAATATAGCATAATGGTAATTTATAAACTTAAACTGTTAAGTTTGCTAAAAATAGATATGGGGAAAAATCTACAGAAAATTAAAACAGACTGCAAATAAAAGTCTATTGCTAAAAGACTATTGCTGTGGGAACAGCTGATCCTAAGTGCTACTTTAATGACATTCTATCAAATTAAAAAATTATTTAAAGGCTTTCATTAAAACTTGAAAACATCACTTTAATCTTATTAGATTAATTTGATTTACATGAAAGATACTGAAGCAAGAAGTCAGGGTCATTAATGAAATTACATGCGTGATTTCACATATTCTAATTAATCTGGACCAGTTGTATTACACATACTGTTAATGCAGCATTATGTCACTTCTTTTTAAAAATGACACCTCCATGTCCACATCAAAAAAAGTTGAAGAAAATACATGCACTTTTTTACAGGCTGAAAAATCATTTTACTCCAGTAATCAACAGGCCAGTACTGCAAGATCTAGAAATCAGACACTCTCAGTCCAGAAATTTTAAGATTTCTGAATATAACATTTGGAGCATCAATTCACTTGAATAAATACTTGGGAAAAAAGAGAACAAAAAGAGAAAACCAAAGTAAAGTAACAACAGCCTCTGAGAGCATCTTCTTCATTTTCTATGAAGTGGAAAGCACCAGAAGTGCTTTCCATAAATCCCAGTATTTCTCTGCACAATGCCAGAAGTAAAACATGATCATCAGAACATCTCATGGTTCAGCGCTCATTCTCAGCCAGTTCCGTAAGTAGTGTTCATGCAATTTTATTATACGTAATCATAACTTCTTTCCAACTTTTGTCCAACAACTTTCTGTTCAACTGGAGTTGGAACTCCGAAAGATTTAGTTTTCAGCACGTCATCAGAAGAAATATCTTGCAAAAGTTCACTTCCACTGTCACTGGGTTTTATACACTTCACAATGAAACAGCCCAGTGGAGACATAAAAAATGCCTCTGAATGAAATACCTCTCTCCTACCTGTTATTTTAAAGCACACAGGCAAGTGCAGATTATTTGGCAAATAAAAGATGAGCTCAATTTCTGGTCAAGTCACCAGGAGTTTCATATACTTGATACTCTAAATTTTAAAGTCCTGCTGAAGTCAAAAAAGACACCATATGCAAATACCGTTCTTACCTCACAAGCTAAAAAATTCTGTTTTAAAAATTACTTTTTCTATGTGCCTTTAAATGCTTGGAGGCAGTATTTAGAGTCTTTAATCATATCACACTTATGTAACAGTAACGATTTCTCATGCATATTTATGCCTGTGATTCAAGTAATCATATAAAGAATAAAATTATGCAGTACCTTGCAGTGGTAATACTTTCACACCAAACTCTTCCAGGTAGCCCAGAGCACGAATGAGGTCCAACTCCTCCTGAACAGCACTTGGACTGTCCTCAATAAGCTGCAGACAGCACCTAAATAAGAACAAAACACATTTTCCTGAAGTCTGATGAAAACACTCAAAATTAAATTTGTGGGGAAAGTCCACTGGTGAGTAAAACAAAATAAAGCAACCACCAGCAGTAATTTACTGTACTTACAAAATGTCAGAGTGCTCACTATTTTTGTAATGCACATGGGAGGTGTTTGGCATAGTATACCTCTTAAAGACGGCTAAATATTTTAACAAATTTCTGGCTTTGCATTGCCTTCAACTGGTTGTTATAAGCACATCACCTAAACCCTCTTGAATTTAGATCTATAATGAATTTAATAGATGACATTGAAGTTATATGTACTTAAACATATTATTATTTTGGCAAACAGCTCTCCTACCACTATTGTGTTTTGGTATCACCATACAGTAGAAGACAAAAGCAAAACACCATAAAAAGTTGACAACTGAAGTGAAACCACAAGAGTCATTGTCACAAATTCAGTTTGCTCAACTAGGTATAGTAAATAAAACAAAGCTTATTAAAAAAAAACCAAAAAAACCCACCGAATTCCTCTGAAGATGAATTAATGTATGCAATTATTAAGAGAACCTTATTCTAAATACATTATTAAAATCATATTAATGGTATATTATTGTAATAAGCTTTTAGATACATTTTTTTTAAATATAAGCTGCATTCTGGTACAGTGTATTCATATGTAGTTTTACTAATAAAGTTGAACAAAGAAAATCAACATGCAAAATCACAGAATCATGGAATGGCCATAGGTTGGAAGGGATCTTAAACATCGTCTAGTTCCAAATCGCTTGGCTTGGGCAGGGATACCGCCTGCTACACCAGGTTGCTCAAGAGCTCCATCCAGCCTGGCCTTGAACACTTCCAGGGAGGGGCATCCACAACTTCTCTGGACAACCTGTTCCAGTGCCTGGCCACCCTCACATTAAAGATTTTTTTTTTTAAACATCTAATCCAAACCTACTCTCCTCTGGTCTGAAACCACTACCCTTTGTCCCACCATATGCCCTTGTAAAAAGTCCTTCTCTGTCTTCTTGCAGGCTTCCTTCAGGTACTGGAAGGACACATTTAGGTCATCCCAGAGCCTTCTCTTTTGCAGGCTGAACAATCCCAAATCCCTCAGACTTTTCTCACAGGAGAGGTGCTTCATCCCTCTCAATTCTCACTCCAACAGCTCCATGTCCTTCCTGTGCTGGGGACCCAGAGCTGGATGCAGCACTGCAGGTGGGATCTCAGCAGAGCAGAGGGGCAGAATCCCCTCCCTCCCCTGCTGCCTACACTGCTTTGGATGCAGCCCAGGGCACTTTTGGCTTTCTGAGCTGCAAGGGCACATGGCTGGGTCATGTCCAGCCTCTCACCCACAGCACCCCCAAGTCCTTCTCAGCCAGGCTGCTCTGAATCTGTTCATCCCCCAGTCTGGAGTGAAACAGGGGAGTGCCCAGATCCAGGTGCAGCACTAGCACTTGGTCTTGTTGAACTTCATGAGCCTTACAAGCTTCACATCTTTAGCATGTCCAGGTGGCAACTCCTCTCAATGATTTTGAATGGCCTAATTCACCATACACATTAAATGAGGAATGTATTTGATTTGTCCAGTCTATCATATTTTTTTCTCCACATGTTAATTAAGAATACACATTTTAATTCAAAAACAAAACTGTATCTTAGCTGAACATCCCATATGAACCCATCAGATTTTTCAGGCACATTGACAAATATTTCAGGGTGAAGATTAAAATAGGAGTGTAATAAAGGAGCTAAAGAGAAGCTGTTAATTGTCTGCATAGGGAAGTGGTGGAGTCACTGTCCCTGGATGTGTTTAAAAAAAGACTGCACGTGGCACTCAGTGCCATGGTTTAGTTCAGGTGTTAGGACATGGGTTGGACATGATCTTGAAGGTCTCTTCCAAACTAGTGATTCTGTGATTCTGTAAATGCATTCTACCTACACTAGCTCATACACGAAGGCTACCAGGAGACCTACACATGATAATCACTCCCAGAAACTCAAATTAAGTGACCACGAAACAACTGATTGAAGGTAAATTAGAGGAGGATCAAAACATGCTATTAAACAGAATAAACACATAGTCACACATTTACAGCAAGTATCTGAGCTATAAACCATGTATTTTGAAATATCACCATAATACCCTAAGAGAAAAGTTACGCATCAAAAGGGTCTTTAAACTCCTTGCATTAAAAGCAACACTACTCTCTATTTCCAGAGCTTGCTTATGAAAAAGATTGTCAATACAAGACTGAATGAGGGGGGAGAAATACTAACAAATAAACCCTAAATGCTATGGCAACATTAAATCAATTGCATTTATGTATATGATAGTTGTAAATGTACCTGGCCAATTCCATACAGCTATCAGACAAACTTGCTGAAGAATTGAAATATTCTCTACCAGCAGCCAAAACCAGTTCAATACTTCTCTCATAGCTGACTCGGTACTGCGGCTTCCCTTTTGATGAACTTGGTAGATTCACTGACCAAGCACTGCAATGCATCATTTGCCCGGCCAGGTGGATATTGTCTATACTGCTTGAGCATAAAAGACTTTCGGTGAATATCTAAAAGAAAGAACAATAATTTAATAACCTGCAGGAGCAGCAGCTTCAAACAAGCATCTCTGCATTGTACGGCATTAACCCCTTTGAATACAAGGATGTTTGAAGTCAAAAGAATATATTCAGTCCAAGCAGAAAATCTACCACGGGAAGTATTTCTACAATGCACTTAAATAAAGCTAAAATTAACTAGTAGCTAGTTTCTATTTACTGGAATTTTAAAAAAAAGCATGTTAACTGTCTTTTTATGGTATGACTTAAGAGATCAAAATATACCTACATTCTGAGATGTTAATACAATATAAGAATCTGAAAGGGCAGTTCAGTATTAAGACCTTAAAACCAACAATGTAAGAGAAGAAGTTTTGTACTCCTTAAGTAAATAAAAATTTTTAGAACTGAGTATGTAAGATGCTCTTTAAACTTCAATCTATACTATCTTCAAAGAACACAAACTCAGATAATGCTGCATCTGCCACAGAACACCTAATTTATTTCAAGGCAAAAGTCTTGCCCAATTTAAGACACTCAAAATAATCGCAATTCCTTACAAAAATAATTTGCCTCTTCTTTATGCACAGTCATTATTGTCCTAATGAAAAGGAACATAAAAATTTAATCATTTCAGAAATATCACAGCTGCAACAATATGGCCATTATCAAAGGTTTAAAAGTTCATAACAAATTCCACAGGATCAATGAATCACAGAAGAGCCCAGGTTGGAAGGAATCTCAAAAGATCATCTGATCCAACCTTTCATGGCAAAGAGGGCATAAATGAGATTATTTATCACTCTACCCAATCATACTTTATTTCAAGTTATTTCTTTTCTAGGAAGAACCTCTCCAAACCATCTCATGCTCTGGAAAGGAAAACACTTAAGTGCTTCTTAAAGAACACGACACAATTAGATCACCTTCCATTTCACAACATATTAACCCTCAAGGAACAGTGAAAAATGCAAAACAGCACAGCTGATCCTTTGTCCTCAAAGACCACACACAGAACATTTACCTCTCTCAAAATTTATGAAGTCAAGAGGACAGAATTCACTACCCATGAAAGAATAAGAGAGTAAGCATCACACTAAACCTCACATGGGATTGAAAATCCTTACTGCCTCATCAGTTTATCATTTTTGAAGTTATCAAAGTATAACTGGATATGACAGCACTACATTTCAAAGCATTTTCAGCACTCCTACATATTTTTTGTTCCAAAACCCATTGTTGTGTTTCTTTGTAAATTATATGGTTCAGAGTTTAAAAAAAATAATTTAATGTTAATAGAAAACTTACATTAAGATCTGAGTAAAGCAAATTCCTTATTTGCAGAGTGCTCTAGTATTACAATTTCTTAACATGGACTTAGAATAAATTTCAAGTACACTACCACAAACCATGACTATTAAACATGTTCCAGTTTTTCTAGCTGTACAACTACAAAGAGTGATTTTTCTCATATATAAGTTAAATAGCATAGTCTTTTTCCTTCTTTTTTTTAAATTTGCTTTTAAAATTTCTCCCAAGAGCTAATCAAAGGGGTAGCCATAAGCAATTAATTCTGTAAACTGCAATACAACCTCTTCTATATAGATATAAACATTAATTATAGGGGACATAGTAATGCATCTGTCATAAACTGCAGTACACTGAAGTAAAAATATAAATAAAAAATATATGTCACAGCAAATTCTATATCTGCCTAATAGCTGCCTTTTGCAAATACTAATGACATGGGTTTGGACCTTATGCACATGCAAGGGTTTTTACCTTCCATGAAATTACATTTCTTATCTCACACAATTTTACTTCAATTGCAAAAGCATTAGAAAGTCCATAATCCTATAATGATCTTGGATAATATTATCGAACCAGAACTCCATATTTAAGAAATGCTTGAGTGAAGATAACATTTTATTTTCATTAGTCTGTAGTGTTTATTGTTAAACGCATTTCTACACAGATTACAGGCTATGTAAGAAAAATCTGACAAAGTTGACTCAATTTCTAAAACAAAGCTCTAGAGGAGCTTTAGAGGAAATGAATAAACACCAAAATTTTTTTACTTACATAAAATACTGTAAAAAAAAAGGCAGCAGACAACCAAGTAACAAGACAGAAAAATGTATTTACACCTGTGAGGAACAATATGAAACAAGAATGTGTATCTTACTTGGGACGTAAGTCAGTCATAAGACATAAAACTCACCTCATAGCAAGTATCTGAATGTAAGCACCTATATACTTTCTGCTGCATGTCCAACATATCCTGGAGCAATTCCTTCCACTGTGTCTCACCAACAGGCGGTTGCCTACAAATATTTTTTTTTAATTAAATATTCTCTTCCCCAACAATTTTAAAGAAAAGCAGTAGATTTGCATCACCAAAAATATGACTCTTCTCAAATGCTATTTCAATATTTAATTAGACTTTTAACCAGAAGTGATTCAAAGACAGAAGGCTTTTAATATTAATATTAAAACAGTATCTGAGGGGTAAAATGGTTTGACAACAACACAGTACCCAAAGTGGTTTTTCTGTTTTCTTTGGGATAAGACAGGGATTTAAGCAATCTTTCTCAAGATCCCTCAAGTTGTGATAATTTTCCATAATACGTCAGGAAGTTGAAAGTGTTATCTTTCTGCTGATCTGGGAACTGTAATGCAAAACCAAGTCTGTAACAGCAACTGAGAATCATTAAAGTGCTGTTCATTGTAGACAATCTCAAGGGACTAATCAATGGCATGCAATCACAGGAGAACAAAGCTACAGCTTTATTTTGTTTCTTAAAACTGAGTGGTATTCAGATTCTTGACCCACTGGATCTATGAATCTCTGTTTACCCACAAAGCTTCCTTGTGCTCTACCAAAACTTTTACTAGTAAAAAGACTGTGATTGTTTTTTGATACTATCTTCTGCCTTTCAGATAAAAAAAAGACCTTTGTAAATTGCATGAGCTAGTTCCAGCTAATAGTGATTTTCTCATGTGGCATTAGCTTTTACTTTGGCAAAACAAAGGGTCTCCAACACAAGTGGAAAAATCAACATTTTTCCAACAGAGGCATTGTCTTGATATTTGAAAAGAGTGGTTTCTAAAAGCCTTAAAAAGCTTTCAGACTACTAAAAATATAAGTACTACTCTACCATCATGGATAAACTGTCGTGCATATTTGCTTTAAATAAGAAACCTGCAGTTATGGCTTGTTTTCTCAGGATTCAAAAATTTTATCTGCTTATACCAAGAGTCATTTAATAATTCATATACAGCTGAAAGATGATTTAAATGAAAGAGGAGTTAAACTAGAAAAATTTAAAGATTATACTGGGAATGTAAGTGGTAGAATCAATATCTAAAATCCATAAATTACCCTATTACAAGGATTCCAAGAAAACAAGCTAAAAAAACCAAAGAATTATTTTAGAAATCTTACACCTTCAATAAAATTAAATAGGCCTTAAAGGATTCTTTTACAATATGTTAACTTTACAGTTCATCATGCTGAAGTATTTTGCAGGCAGTGTGCACTTTAAACTTCTTTACTTGAACATGAACATACAGAAGCAGGTTTGAAGGCAGGCAGAGATTTTTGACTCTGGACAACGCAGCCAAAACACGTTAATCATCATTTCAACAGAAATGTTTATGTACACTGTCCTCAGGGTGAACAGCACAGCTCCCTACTGCCACAAAGCAGGCAGGCTGTTACCTGACTGCCCTTCCCCTCCTCTCCCCACTCCCCTTGGAATACTAACTTGCGAGCTGTGTGCCTTGTCAGCCTAATCATCAGCTTCCGCGCCGCCTCTGCATTGTCCTTGGTGTCTTTCACAAAGGAAACCGGCTTCTGCAGCCCGTGCTTCTCCAGCAGCTCCGACACACTGCAAAGAGTCAGCCTTTTGGAACCCTGCACAGCTGCACAGCTACTGCTGCAGCAGCACGACTCCTAAAGCTCTCCCAAAATATGCACTGCAATTGTAAACAGTCTCCATAAAATCTCTTACAGTATAGATTAGCCAAAGTAACATCACCTACATTTTATTGGTAATACTGTAGGGTAAATGCATACCACCAATACCTGATGACACACCTTCACAGTTTTAGTCTTTGGTCACACAAAGCATTATAAGGCATCAAGGTCAAAACAAATTCCTCAGGTTAACCCTCTTCCCCCTCCCCAGGAAAACTCCACCAAAAAGGCAACAAACAAAACAAAAATCCCCAAACAAACAAATAAAAAAAAAATTCCCCAAGAAAGCCCCCCACAAAAAACCCAAAGAAAACAGAAGAAAGAAAAAAAACCCACAAACCCCCAAACTTTTATTCCAAGAAAAATTTCTCTAAAGATTTATAATATTCAAATAGAAATAACCATTCAAAATTTCTATGTTCTGATTATAAAAAAGCATACAGATAATCCTGCTGACAATATTAAAAAATATAAATACTTTTGGTGGTTTCTTATCATAGAAAGTTCTTGTAATTTCTGCAAGAATAAAGTATTTATTTCAGCAAAATTAAATACCTAAGAATTTGCTCCAGTTCATCTACTTCATCATGAAGAGTGTTAGTTTTATTGGTTTCAGGCCTGCAATGATATCACACAATTAAATATACACACACATACTCCTGATAATTTCCTCTTGCAATTTGTATTACACAAGTATGAAGACAAGCAGTCTGACACACTCCCTGATTTAAATCAAATACATTTTATATATTTATAAAATATATACACATTTTATATTTTGAATTTTTTCAAGAACTATCAAAACTGTTGGGCTTCTTGCTATAAAGACAGTTAAAATTTAGAGAGTCCCTCAGTTTCCCAGGAGCAGAGGTTCTCCTTGCTCCTTAGATTTTTCTCAGGCTCTCTCCTTCCTTCATGTAAAAGATACTGGAAGAATAGTTTGCACCTCACAGATCACAGAGTATCTCCTCTTCAAGCTTTTACTTTCTTGAGCATCATTTGTCCCTCAATAGGTTTTCTATCTTCCCTCTCACACAGAGACATATTGCTGCTTTTAAGGTAAGTGCAAGATGCCACTATTGTAACAAAACCCGTAAGACAGCACTAACTTGGTCTCAATTCATCAGACTATAAAAATCTAAGAAACAATACAGAAGCAGGTCTAGGCTGCTACTTTAACTCTTGTTTTGCTGCATTAGCTAGTAGAGTATATACACAGCAGAAATATACAGATACACACATTACTGTCATGGCAGCTCAGAGGTGAATAGAATATTCCAGTAACTCTGTCTGCCCTTTAGTAACATAACAACCCTTTTTAAAGCATTAATTCACAATCATATTTAATATTTCTAAAATATTTCCAAATAACCAACCAAAAATGTTTACCCATATCCTCTTTGTGGAAGGCATTCCAAAATATCATAACAGAGAGAGAGCTGGTCATCTCGCTCACAGCTATAAATACACTCCAATGCTGTAATCATAAGCTGGTCCTGATCAGGAATAATTTTTTGCTGACACTAACAAAAAAAGAAAGCACATTAGTTTTTATTTCTTGTTTCTAATTCAACAGTTAATTTATTTTGAATATAAAAAGATGTGTACTCCAAGTAAATTAATTTTCCTTGGGTGCAATTAGAATGTCTCTTGTTAACAACCTGGCAAAGTCACAACCTGAAACTTATCTTGGCTAGTTTTCTGCAGTAAAGACACTTGAAAGAACAGTGGTATGCCTTTCTGAATTTCAGAAGTAGACAGAGTGCAGGACAGAGGGAGGCAACTGCTGCAAACATGTGTCAGACTTATTTAATATGTACAAGAGTACCAACATACACAGAAGAGCTGTGGTTGTGCTTCACTGGTTGATTTCTGACCATACACTTAGAATATTCAATAGCATGCAAACATGTGCCTGTGTGATTTGGAATAATTATTTAAGCCATAGAAGCAGCATGAAACACACAGCAGGCAGTTTCAACCCTTACTCATTGAACTCTCAACTCAATCCTAATGGCCCCACTTTATTCTTTACATTTGCTGTGAAAGGCAGGAGAGGGGGAAGCAACTTGAAATCTACTCCTAGCAAAATTCTTCAAGAAAAAAAAATGGGAGATCATTGAAGCCTCCATATCTACTTTGTACAAAGGAAATATGCCAGGAATTTATTTTAAACAGGTCACCAGGAAATTACTTTGAAGAAGAATCCATTCAATAATTTTTATTCTACTAGGCTAGAATCATTATTACATTAATTTGACAGTCTCATCAAGGACAGTTTAGCTGCATTATATTCTATGGTAAAAAACTTTTTAATTAATGTTTTCTAAAGCATAACAAACCCTGGGCCCAAGGAAATGGGAAAGATCAGAAGGATGATCTTAGATGAACTAGCTCTATTTCTGAATTAATCTCTTCAGGACAAGAATTTCCAAAGAAACCAGTATAATCAACAGAGCTCTCTACTTACAGCAGGTTTTGAATTGTGAAATATCTTAAGAGGTAGAGTCAAGTCTTCCTTTGCCAATGTTACTAAATACTCTTTAAAAAGGGCATTTGCAAGACCAGGGGACTGGTTTTCACAGCGGTGGAGAAAAGGGATCATCCACTGATAAACATTCTTCACATATTTTTCATCTGAGGACTGGAAAGCACAAAGAGTTACAGAGAGAAAATATAAGAACAGGTTCAGCTTCATTGTCCAAAATAAGCAGAAAGAGCAGAAATCAAATAGAACCTTTTTGGATCAATATGACTGAAACAGTTATCTTCACCTATCACAAATAGATCACTACATCATGAAGCACTGACACAATCTTTCTGCTACTTTCAGGGGAAACTGAGCAGAACAGAAGTAAAGCCCATTACATGAGGAAAGCCTGTCTTCCTCCTGCAGATTCAGAATGAGTTACAGACCATGCAAGTATGTCAGAGCAGCATTACTTTCAGTAATTCAGCAGGAATGGAAGACAGAAAAACAAGTGATAAGTGGCTACATAAATCCAAAACCAAAACCAACCAAACAAAACAAAAACAAAAAGCAAAATTAAATTTAATTTATGAGTATTCTCCTATTTTCTTTGGTGCTTATGTGTTCTTCAACTGAATTTCAGATCCCTGTTCCATCTCTAGCTATTTATCAACCCTTCCAAGGTCTTTTCCTATTCTCAAGTGCCATACTCAAGCTCAATACAGAGACGAAAACATTCATCAATGTTTCTGGTGCAGAGGCAAATATTAAAATTGCTTGACAAAATTTAAAGACACCAAAAAACATCCAAGGAACACATTCAATACTGTTGTATCTGCAGCATCATAAAGAGCTACACTGAAGAACCTTTAAACAAGGTCAATGAAAAGGCAATTCACAGATTTCAAAATAAGATTTATTGACATTGAGCCCTCAGCCAGGGATAAGGTGGGTCTTTGAGAAAACTGAAGAAATTTAGCTTGTTAGAAAGAAAGAAAGAAAGAAACCCTTCCACTACAACAACAACAAAAAAGGAAAGTGAAAATGTACAATTTTTATTGAATTAAAGATGGAGGTGAATCAGAAAAATTACTGTCTTTATATACATAGAATCCAGAGTAACCTGAGTTACTGGATTTCAAGGTATACTTATTGATTTATTCAAAATACTTACATTCTTCATCAACAGTCTCAGCTTCTCAATGTCTTTCATCTCTAGAAGTTCCTTCAAAGTCAAAGTTCGATCACCATCAGTCTCATAAACCACTGTCTCAAGAGTGATCAGATTGTCACAAAGCACCTGCAGACCAGGAATGTTCCTCTCCATGCCAAGACGAACAAGGGACAGAGCACAGTCAACCTGAAAAATAATTTTAAAAAACACTGCTCTACAACTGTTTGCCAAACACCAACTTCAATCTGAGTCCTGTCTGTGCATCTATTGCATTCCCCTGTTGCTTAATAGGCAATGTGAAGTTCCTAAAATTTTTTGTGGACATTTTGTGGACTGTATGTTCCTAAATGGATTGCCCTTCTCAGGTTTATCAAGACCATATGAAATGCTTAATCTTAGGGGGATGTTATCATTATATGCTTTTAATAAAGATGCATCGTATTGATGCATGTAAATTAGAATATTAGTCCTTCTGGAGATCACACGAAGCTCATCTCAATATATGGAACATGAAAACTAAGTCAGGTAACTGACATGCAACATGACTTTTCTAGCTGACCATGATTTAGTAATTTTAATTGTTGCATTTTATGTCACAAGAACTAATGACAGTTTTTTTCCCTAGTGACAAACCACCCATATATGAAAGATTCTGTTTTGATTTCAAAGAACACAATACAGGCTATAAGTATTCCACAAGGCAGACGTAAATACTGAAGAGCAGAATGCAATTCAATTTACATGTTACATAATCTAACTGATCCTTGGAAGTTGCTTTTATTTCCATACCTACTGATTGGTTGTTAAGACCACAGGCAAGTATCACTAAAAGGAGCCCTGGAGGAGAGCAAGCTTGTAGAATAGAAAACCTCACTCATCAGAACTAACCTATAGTGATACTTCCAGTCACCCTCCTTTTCATGCAGCTAAATTGGCTTGAGAAGCAATAAAATACCAGAGCACGAGTGATGAGCTCTGTTCTTATGTGCAATGCTTATCTTTATCTCATAGAGCTTCAAACACTTTTAACATACAAAGAAAATCAAGCAGAAATAAGCTGCATGGTAGTCCCACAGACACACAGTATAACTGCCAGGAATTTCATGACAAAATCATGACAGTACCATTTATTGACATAAGTGACACGTGTGACTGGCAGCTATCCATAAACGTGCCATAGACATGCCAATACACACACAGTAGCATCTGACAGGAAATAAAACACAATCCCAACATGCTGTGCACAACTTTCCCTCCCTTACTTACAAACATAAAATGCAATGGTAAACACTTCTCATTATAAAAGACCTACTGTTTGCTATGGTAAACCAAATGCAACAGAATATACTAGCTTCCTTATTCATTTCTATGGATTAATTATTTGGCTGAGTAAACTTTAGAGTAAGCCTAATAAGTACAATGCAAAACTAAAAACAAGTACTTCAAAAGCCATAATGAAGTTGAGACAGAATGTACATTACTGAGGAAAAAGTGTCTTATTAATATGCCTTACAGCTGTTAAGGATTCTGTTGAAGAACGCTGCTCAGCCACCATCATTTCCTTACTGCCATTCTCACCTGCATTGCATATTCATCAATTTCCTGTGCTCTGCTCAAATACCAATCAGTGGCAAGATCTACAGAAAGGTCAGTAGTCCTGTACTTCAACAACTCAGGCTGTATTTCATACAAAAACTGGCCTTCATCTTGCAAAGTTGGTTCAATAACCATCCTTTAAAAAAAAAAGTATATGTTTAAGTATATATTTGTTTACCAATATTTTTATCAGCCTTTTTTCCTAAAACTTCTGAAAGAAAATTATAAGATCAACCTAAAACAGTGAGTGTTAGTTTTTGTCAGCAAAGGAACTAATAACAGATTTTGAACAGGAGATCGATCATGAAAGAAAGAATCCCCTCTACTGAACAGGTAAGAGATTTCAAACATGTGACAGATCATGAAAGAAAGAACGCTGTCTATGGAAGATGTGGGTTTGCACAACCTCTTGTTTTCCATTTCCTCAGTCAGTCTCCCTAAGAAAGCTGAAAACATAAGTTAGTGTGCACAATAATAATAATAATAAGTGAATATTATTGGGTCAATTCCCACATTTTAATAATTAGTAAATTAATTCTTTATAATTTTGCTTTTATATATACTTACCTGCATTCTGGTTTTTCACACCAGTCTTCTTCACGATGTTTCTGCTCATTCCAAGGAAGAATCTTCAATGTCCCTTTCCTGTAGCTGTTATGACAAAAAAGAGAAACCTTACATAATTTTATGTCTTTTTAATTTGTTATGGTACTCAATTAACAGAACACAAAGTGTACAAAAATATTTCAGTGAATTTGTAGTAAGTTTGTTAGTCAATTACAGTATCAATTATTTAAGATGAATTACTTCTTAATGCAGCTTTACAAGTGTGGTTTTGCTTGTATGCTATCCATACAAACCCATATTTTACCTACACTATTAAAAAGCAAATAAAAAAAGATTAATAAATTCTTTTACTGACCATGCTTTAAACAAAGGAAATAACTCACTATATGCTCTGAGAGTTTTCACCATTTCACATTAAGTATTCTGACTTCATACAATGTCACAAAAGACTGAAATGCGTAAAAACCTATGATATTCAAAACTTGAAAAAAAATACAATTGTTCAAATTTTAGCACAAATCCTCCTATTGAAACTGCATATACTCTGCTGTGCTGATCTTCTCAAGTTTAATGTGAGTTTCTGACCACAAACTTCTACAGTGAAACATCCTCTAAATACTGAGGTTGAAGAAAAAAAAACCCGTTTAAGAGGCAGGTTAAGAACATCGTGGATTATTACTACAATGATTAGTTATGGCTTGGTGTAGAAGGCTAGCTGTTTATGCAGCATAAAGCACTAGAAAACCATGTCAAGCTATGCAGAACATAAACCAGTGGGGCAGAGAAGAACTTTATAGATTCTGGCACTTGTAGAAATAAGAAGCAAACCATGTACAAAGTAGAAACATTAGAGTTGCAGCATACCGGAACAATAAGCTATTTTAAATTTAATTCATTTTCTCCTGACCTTGAAAATAAACAGCAATACTACACAGACAATCTCTATTTATAAACCAACAACTGACACAATCTTCTCATCCTTTGAAGAGCAGCACTGTAACTCAGTAGCTTAAAAATAAACACAACTCCAACCAACAAATCAATTTCACATATAGTAAGAGTCAAAACAATAAACTAAAAATCAGTAACTCCATCTCATTTAGCAATAGCCATTAAACTCCCTGAACAAAGGAAGGCATGCTCATAACCTGCCCTGCCCCACACACACATCTCACCCAGAAGGCTGGTCACTCTTTTCTTTCCCTCCTCTGTGCATTAGCAAACAATACCTTGTGCTTTAACACAGTCATCCCAACCCCCCAAATTATACATGCTGAAGTAATCCAACAGTAAAATGGTAGAGACAGGTATGTAGATTATATTAGTCAAACAAATGAAAACTGCTAATTCCTGTGTCAGAGCTGTAGCAACATCTGCTTTCAATTCCAGTTCATCTGAACAAGATACTCTATGGCTATCTTTATAATAATGCACCATGTAGCAACATCATTAAAAATACTTCACAGAGAAAACTCCAAACTAACGTGTGGTATAAAGAGGAATAAAGCCACTTCCTTATTTTTGAAAGATTCCTCATTCTGGGGATAAGGGATGCTAGAGTTGCTTAGATTTAAACAACATAATTTACCAATAATTTAATGTTCAAAAATTACTTCATAAACTAAATTATTATAGTCATATTTCAAATGTCCAACATGAGAATGCTATTATGGAAGGCCCAGTTTGTAGTGAAAAAAATTCTCTTTATCAGCTGAAATGGCAAATACTAGAAAAGCCAAAGTGTGATTAATACTGTCTTCTAAAATATAAAATCAGGACAGTACAAGCAGGACTTGATATTTCAACTGATAATGCTCTCCTTTTCTGCGTTCTACTTAATAGAAAAGAAAGCAGAACAAGATTTGTGTAAGACAATTTCATCTCTTAGCAAATTTTTCCCATTCATTTCCCAGTAGGCTTAAGAAGACATGTCAAGGGGATATTGCTTGGTTGGCTGTTTTGTTTGGGGAAGCAGCAGGGTGTGAATGCAGGAAAAAGACTGGGTGTAAAATTAAAGAAAAATGGAAAGTTATAGGCACAGCTGTAACACCATGGAAATTACAGAGGAAAATGCAGTTGCTCCTCCTGATTTCCCCCACACAACACAAGCCAAAAGGGCCTAAATGAAGGGTGGAGCAGAGTGGAGACACCATGGCCAGGTTCAGCTGAAATCCTTGCAGAGGAGGGACTTCAGCAGTACTTTTCATCTGGTAAAGCCCAAAGGAGATAAAGGAAGACATCTTGCTGTTGAATCACCAGCCGAGGCAAAACTACTCTCCTTGCACTGCTGTGTATTCCCATCCCAAAATTTTATCAGATACTATACCAACGTTCCCTGCCTCCAAGGTACCTCCAACCCTCACTGAATAGATATAAAAGTACATACTTTTATACTAATTTCTTCACTTAAATGTAAAGAAATAGTATAAAAGTTAAGAACAGGGAGAAGTCAGGAAAGACTCCATTGTAATTTCTGGGATCAGCTGATGGGCTGAACCTGTCTTCTCCCCACAGGGATGTCCACGGGTAAGAACATTGTTCCATGCACACCAAATTAGTATCTCAAAGAACTTTTGTTAGGGAGTAGAGCTTGCTATATTATGCAATACATATTGCTTTGAATATGTTTTTGCAGTCAGATACTACCACCAGCAATCATTGACCCTTAACCTGTCACAATTTTATTAATAGAGTGTTATTCCATGAACTGCAAGCCTGAGTCTTTCAAGGGTGCTGGCAGCCACTGGCAGTGGGGAACACACTTGACTAAAGGTGTGGAAATCCAGGAGGGGTCTCTGGCACAGAAATGCCCCCCCAACCTAGCATCACTCCATGAAGAGTCCTCATAATGGGACACTGCCACACTGGTCTGGACAAGGGTCTCAGAATAATCAAACAGAAAGGGTTGAGGAGACCTGTTTTCATATGACAGGGGACTTGTTTGGTTTTTTGGTTGGTTGGGTCTGGACTTGTTTTGTTGATGCTGTTCTTTTGGGAGGAATTGGGTGTTTGGGGTTTTTTTAATATTAATACAATAATTCTTAATGGGGGGAAAAAAGCAGCTTTTATACAGCAAAGGGCAGACGAGTTTCATTTCAGAAGCAGTTTCAAATGTCTGCAAAACTACAGCAGAACTACTATGACAGAATAATATTAAGAGAAGATTTTCAGGTAACAACTCCAATTTCACATTACAGATAGCTTTTTCCTCACATACTAATGTCTTAACTATTACTCTGTCTCCAAAATTTGTAATGTACTTGGTTAAAATTATTTTATGTAGTCAAGTCCTACAGGTCCATTTGAGATTATTTCTTTATTAGTAAAACAATAAAATAAAAATTGCTTTTTGATAAACTACAGGAGCAAGAAGATATTCAGCTGTTGGCAAGGACCAGATGGCAACAGAAGCTCTAAAAGCAGTCTGAAGGTCTGAGCAGTTTCAGAGGCTGAAAAATAACAAAGCAAAGAATTTGCACTAGATCCTGCCCTTCGCTTAGTCTCATTCCTTCACACTGCTCCACTAAGAACAGCCCAAAGAGTACCAAGGAACCTGTAAAACAAGGTCTGACCCTCTCTGCCAGTTTCTCTCACTCAACTCTTGGCTGAGTCCCCATCCCTGGAAGGTATTTAAAATGCATGGAGATGTGTCACTTAAGGACATGGTTCAGAGGTGAACTTGGCAATGTTAGGTTTGAAGTTGGACTCAATCTTAAGGGTCTTTTCCAAAATAAACTATATTCCATTAATCTACTAAAGAGAACATAAACTGTGTCCCTACCCCTCTCTTTCAAAATCTGGCTCTTGCAAGAGTGGTTGATGTATTACCTGACTGTGGAGCAACAGAGGAGACACACAGTAATTGCAGCAAGACCTGTTAAGAAAACTGCAGCACATGTCACTCACTGTATTTACCCTGAAAGCAAAGTCTTATTCCCAGCAGTCACTTAAGCTTCCATGACTTTCTTAAGTAAGAGCTTCCCATCTTAATAAATCTTCCTATCTAATCTCAGAAGCACAAAATAAACTTCAGGGAAATTTTCTTTGGTTTGGTTGCTCCTCCAGTGGTTGCTTTGATTGTTACTGAGAAAAACAAACCATGCAAAATAGTAAGGAAAGAGGCACGCACATTTAATGGATATTTAAACTTCAACATTCTCCTCCTTAGACTAACAAATTATTAAAAGAGAAAATTACTACAAATAAACAAAGACAAATTTTTAGAATGCAAATTTAAAACCACCCCTGCATGAATGAGATCTGAATGACAAGGAACCAAGTCATCTCAAAACACACACACATAATCCTAATGCTACAATCCTTTCATATGAGATTAGAAGGAAAAAAGAAAAAAAACAAAAAAAAAAAGGGAAATAAATCTACTGCCCCAAGCCTGTACTGCCAAATACCATATTGAAACATTCTTCATAATTTTGCTGTCACATCCAGCATGCTGCCACAGATGTGGTGAACATGCAGGACATACAGTTCCAATTAAGAAGCCATTTTTCACAGATTCAATAGCACAAAAGGTTTATAATTAAAGTTGGCAAAACTTGCATATTTTTAACTGACTTACGTATCTATATGAATTACATGTTTCTAATCTCCAATTATTCTTAACTTAGTTGAGTTACTTTGCTGACTCTGATAAACAATTATTAGACACTAAAAAATTTAATTTTTATGCAAGCAAGTATTACTCACCCTGGCCTAAAGTCAGTTACCAGCAAATGCTTCTTTTTGCAGACATGCAATCACCCCATAGCCCCAACTATTTTCAGAAAATAATCTGCATTTTCCTCCTCCCATCTAAAAATTTATCCTTTCGTTCCTATCCTTGTAAAAAAAAAGCTACTTGGGTTTGCCCTTAAATTCCAACTGCTTCAAATATGTATTTTTTTAACAGACTTTAAAATAGAATCCTTTTCAAATAGCAGAAGTAATGAATTACATACAGAGTGTATTAAAAATCATTTCCCCAACATCCCATGTTTATAGTGTCAACTGAAGCAGGAGATTTACTGCTTAAAAAAAGCAATGATTAAGGAAGATCTCACCCAATTCAAGTTCGCAGGCTCTCCCCTCTGTGAAAGTTGCTTTCCTTCCCACTTTCCCTGCAACTCCAAAATCCATCAAGTGACAAAGCAATGTGCAACTTTGCCTCTCTGCCTGTTTTCTCAAAAGGGCACAATAAAAATAAAGGTGAAAAGTACAGAGACAAGCAAGATGACTGACTAGAGGCAAGAAGTGTATGATGTCCCTTTTCTAAATGCCAGAGCAAACTGAAGAATCCTAGAAGAAAGAAACAATATGCCAAGACTGATACCATGTTGTTCATGTTATCATTTCACTTAAATAGGAAATGATATTTCACTGTACTTATTCCCTACAATAGCATATATACTGGTAAGACTGTGCCTCCTTTACAATAAAAAGTAGATACTGTTTTACACGGTATGTACCTAAGCTATTAACTACCTGCTGCATGGCATAGAAGACAAACCACCATGTGCTTGGGCTCAAAAATAGAATGAATTCCTGGAATAAAGTCATGTGAAACTTTACTACATATAGAAAAGACACAGTTGAGAATATTTGAGCCATATATTTCTCAGTTGGGAAACTTCAAGAAAATGTTGCAGTGTGCTTGCCCGTACCTGTTTTCCTCTCCTGAAAGCTACTGTTGGTCATTTGCTCTCTGGACAAATCTAAGATCAATCTCATGTTTCAGCACAAGGTCCTGCAACAGTGAAACCTACAGCTGTCCAGACACCTCAATTCCAGAAATGCTAAAAACATACTTCAGAAGTCTTTTACAAAAGCTTATTAACAGACCTCACTGTGAAACAGTAAGGAAAAGATTTTTTATTTCATGGGAAAGAATCATCATGCAGTGCAATCTTGACTGCAAAATGTGTACCTCTATCTTTTTTCCCTTCTGACAGCAGAAAAAGTTAAATATTTTAAGTCAGGTATATGGATAAGCCATGGAAAATACTTTTTAAAATATTTTCTGCTCTGGCTCCATTTGCCTCTTTAAAAGTATTCAGGTCCATGACTGGAGTAAGCTGAGAAAGGAATTTTAGATTTTTTTAATTCTCACCAAGAACCAAGCAGCACTCAGAAACCATCTTCTCTAAATGCTTAAAGAAAACACCACCAAAAAAGATACAGTTGTGAGATCTTTCATCCTAGTAGAAATCATCATTTATGTAAAATCATTGTTAAGACGTAATTTTCTTGGTGAGCTCAGAACACACATACCCAAGCAGAACCCACAGCACTCAGAGCTGATTCCTAACTCCATTCACCTTCTCAACAGTAAAAAAATATGTAACTCCCTCTTGCCCCCTACATGACTGTATGCAACTGTCCTTACTATCTCTCCTCATTCTGAAGAGTTAATAAAACTCTTGTATTTGAAATTTAATACTGGAATTAACCAGTCTTGACATAAGCAAAGGATGAGACATGCCTGTATCTAAGCCCTTTATACAGGCAAAGATTAGAACGCTGTGTTTATCTCAATATTTATCATAGGATTTGTTCTTAACTGATACTCATGCTTTAGCACAGACTATTTTTTTTCCTTAGATTTCTATTGTCAGTAATTTCAGTGAGTCATGCAGGAACAGAAGGCAACAAAACTCTGGAAAAGTAGTTGTTAAAATGGAAGCAAGTCAGTTGAGTAAGACTTCAGGTGTCAAAATACCATTGCAGTCTGCAAAAAAAACATGCATACAGATGAGACGAAGAGATACAGTCCTGAACATATCTGAAAAGAGGCAGAACTCCCATTTTTCTACAGTGCTTCTGTTTAAAACACCTGTACAGCAAATCCAGCCGAATGGGGGCACATCAGAACCACCACACACGCCCTGCACACCAGACAGAGAGCTAGCAGGGCTGAAGTGGTGAATTCAGCACACACAGGCAGCCTGCTGTATATGCAGTGCACACCGTGCTACTGGATTCAGAGTTCATTCTCCTTGTGCTACACAACTCTGCAGGTTTGTTCTTGTAACTGAAATCCCACAGAGATCAGAGACATGTGCAGGTTAAGTCTGCATTCCTATGCACTTGGAATTCCAGACACAGTGACAGATCACTGTAGTCACTAAGGCAGGTGGCTTTCTTTCCCAACAAAAGAAACCATCAGTGGTGCCCTACTATAACTGTACACAGATATTAGCATGGCTTTGAGGTATTTTTTATTCTTTCCTGAGCCACTGTTTCTCCCCCACCCTTTACACTTCTCTCTTTTCAACATTAGAATAAATATGATTGGAATCCAGTAAACTGATTATGGAGGTATTCAACTCTATTTCTTCAAAAAGAGCCGACTTTTCCTGTATTGCTCTTTTCACTCTATTGTTTACGCTGGCTTGGCAATTCTTCCCATTCTTCTCTTTGACAAAAGAAGTCCATGCTATTGTATTGTAGTTTCTACATCCTACCAACTGCATTTATTGAAATCTGCAGATTATTTTTCTCTCCAAGGACAGGCTTTCAAAAGAGGAATGTCTAACTCAGTTTTAAGGTCAGATTCCAATTCTCTCCATTACCAATACCAACTGTGTGGGTTTACTTTTTTTTCCATTTTAAGCATTTCATACAACAGGCCTGTCTTGAGGACTCTTCAACTTGAAAATGCATACTATTTTTCTTTAAATTTTTTCCCTTGTAAACTTTGCATCCACATTGAATGCAAAGTGCAATTTTCCCCGACACATTTATGAAACAGTATCTTTTTGGTGAAAGACATTGATGTTTTAAGAAGTAGGCTTGGGGCATCTTGGAAGATTAATCTTTACTTTGTCTTCTTTAATCATGTCTCCCTGTTAGAAACACTCATTAATTTCTAATTTAGAAGTCTGTTTGTAACACACATAAAATAACTAAAATATTCTATTTTAATTTGATTAGAAACTCATTTGTCCAAAGTCTGTATCTTTTTAGCAATAGGAAAATCAATGTGACTTTCTGCTTCTCTGCAATTCTTATGTCTCTGAAACAGTTTTGTTATGTCACAATTATTCCACAGCTGAGGATGAAATATAAGAAATGCATCCCAGATATACAGTCTCAAACAGCTGTGATATGTACTGCATTGTTCATACTGCATGAAAACGTTCCTTTCTTTCATTATAGTATCTGAACAGTGAATTAGTAAATGCAACTACAGAACTGATTGCATGTATGTTTAGGTTTCCAACTGTTCAATATACTACAGGATACAGAAGTGGTGGGCAGAGAGAGAAGCGCTTCATTTGCCAGAAATATCCGCAGGACGTGACAAATTTATCAAGACTGAAGCACAGCTGCATAAAACATCATGCATTTTGGGAAAACTGATCTGCATAAACCGGTGGAAAAGGTATCCCACTGCTTTTGGCCACCACAGTTAACTAACCTTCAGAATCCCTGCTGTGCACACTGCAAAGACAGGTCTTTTGAAGCAGTTCTGCCACTGGAGCAGAAAGTTATAACTGATTTCATATAAACAAATCAAGCAATGTTTTAATGATGTGGTTAACCTCTAATAAAATTTGGAGAGAGAGAAGCTTCCTTCCCTCCTCAACAACCTAGAATGAATAATCTCAACATCAGAAAAGTCAGCTAACACTACACAAGCACAGTTCAGAAAGTCAGTGTGTTTCTTTTTTTTTTTCTTCAAGTATACAATTAAAATTGTCACACAATAGCCCATTTTGATTTTGCAAAAGCTATTTTAAAGACAAAGCAGAATGCCGTGAAAGATCAAAGCCATCTGCCACCAAATCATGAAACCACTACTTCAGAAGTGTACATTTATAAAGCATAATGAATGCTCCTGGGAGAAGTTTTATTCTAAACCCTGCAAAAGAACAGCAAACAGATGAGCCAATGGCAGTGGTACACTTCATTAGAAGATTGGACAAGGCAAGTCAAACTCCAGTTCAGGCCTATGCAGGCTAAAGACACACATGGTAGATGAAGTCAGGACAAGTCCAGCATTAACTAGCCAGAAATACAAAGCAAATCCTGTCCGTGTTCTGTGAATAAACAGCACAGCCACAGTTCAACTCAAATGCTACAGGAAGTTTTGTGAAGGCTGCTATGGCCTGTCTGAAACCTTCTCCATGCTGAACACACAGCTCTCTCAGCTGAATGACAGCTCAGCTCCAGCACAGCACTTTCTGAGAAACTTCTCTCCTTCCTCCCTGACAGATTGTGTTCTCCACAGCTCCCTCATGGCTTCAGGTTCTCATTCTCTTCTTCAAAAACTCCTCACAACCAACTTCTGTGGTACTTTTGCCAGCTGTCTGCAGCAGCCTCCTGGCTGTAATGAGCTATTCCTGTTGCTATCACAGATTCGCACACAAGCAGTTTGTGGAAGAGTCTCTCTTCCTCCAAACCACTGCTTAATTTTTTAATGGACAAGAACCTTCCCTTCTCCTACCAGAAGTCAATCCAGATGAGAACATGAGTGTCATCCTGACAAAGTAATCTTTCTCTCAAAAATTATTTTTTTTTTACTTCATAGAAGTACATGATAAGATCTAGGTTTTTTTTCTATCAAATACATCAATGAAATAATATTAACTACATTTCTCCCCCTGAACTGTTTTTTTCTTCCTATTAGTGCAAAGAAAAAAGACATCCATATCAAACACAGGCCCTTATTATTTTCACTGTAGCACTATGCAAATGAATTCAAGCAAATTAAAAAAAAAAAAAAACTGGCCATGTGATTAATTCTTTTAACATGAACACCTCTGAATTACACTAAAAACAAAGGCAGTTCAGTTTCACAAGAAAAAAATAATATGAAAAAGAGGGGACTATATATTAGACCGCTCTGAAGACATTCTGCTACCAAACCTATTTACATGCACATATAAGGAAGGGAAGAGATGAAGCTCTAAGAGCTTTATTGAAACTGCAGTGCCACAGGCAATGACTAAAAACCTAGTTCAGGAGAAGATATCATTATGGAAAGGGAAAGTTAACTGCTTATGAACTCTTAGTAGTACTTATTCATACGTGAAAGGCAACCACATGGAAATTTTCAGGTTTTAAAACCTTCACTAAGTTTTTAGGAGACACTTCCACATTCCCATCCCAGTTCATCAGGCAAAAGGAGATCATCCACAATTCTCCAGTAAAAATTCACTTTATGTCACAACTGAACACCAGTATTTGAGGAAGTTAAGAAGCAAACACACAGCAACATATAAAAAGTTGCTATCTTAGGGGGAAGATTTTTACTACAGCATAATGTGCAATATAGCAGACTTATGGCTGCTGAGGGAACCATACATTTGAAGTTCCAGACTTCTTTGTGTTGAAAATGTGAGCAGTAATGTTACAATACAGCAGTTAAGCCTAGTACAAAGGATAAGAAGTTTTAAAAACTGGAAAAATACTCTGGTTATGTATTTATAATGGTGGTAAAACATGACTTTGCTAGATAACATTTAAAAACCTCAGGGCAACAGTCTTAACTATAGATTTAGAACACTAGCTGTAGCTATTAAAACGGAGATTAAAAAGAGCTATCATCTCCTTTGAATACCTAAACTTTTACCACCTTCATTCCAGTTGTCCTAACAGATGTAGCCTGTGCATCTGATGGATCTTTGAGAAGGAGCATGAATCCCAACAAGAGACAGCAGAGACCCAGGAGCCATCATTATAAAAGAAGCTGAGAAATAATATGAAAAGAAGTAGGAAACATTATAATCCCAATTCTGCAAAAAAACATTACTTAGTAATGTCCATCTATCACAATACCAATTTGAAGCCAATACCATTTACACCCACCAATGTGTCTTGGTATTTCAGATTCCTTCTCAACTAGGGAGCTGTTGAGTTTACTTAAATCACAGACTTTTGCAAGAGTCTCATGAATACATAAATTCCCTGCCTAGACAGAGAACTCCTGAACTCTTCTGAGTTACCCAAAAAGATGCTAAGCTATAAAATATATGCCAAAAATGAGAAACAAAAGGATATCTACCATTTGAAACTTTTTACAAGCAGATACAGGAAAAAAGTATATGTATTTCCTAATAATCTGTCACAAAAGGGCAAAAAAAAAATCTGATTTTTTTTCTCCATTTATTATGTCAGTTCTTCCTTAACTGACATGCCCCAAATTTTTGTGACACTGCCTTTTAAATGCCATCCTAATGTAAATGACACGTTCAAGTACAAGAAAAACACCTGCTTTATGCCCACAGAATGCACTAACCAAAGGAGCTTTCTTTCAGTAGATACTTAGAATTTATTACTGGCAGCTGAACTGGAGATGCTGATGAACAATTATAACCCAACCTTTACAAAAACATTTCTTACAGGTCAGGAAATTCTTCATATCTAGCACTTGTACACACATTCATGTTGGTGGGGGTGTACAGCAAGCAACTGTTTCAGTGCTCTTACCCCAGCTGTAGATGGAGGTGTCAATTTACCCACCTCACCTGTTCCATGCCCAAACAAGGCAGCACCTGTTATACAATCTCATGTTTTTCCTCCACCTGATTCCCCTAGAGATGGAAGAACTAAGTGAGCATAGAGCAATGTAGTGAATTCCCACAAGGATGAGTATCCCCTCAGAGAGTCCAGCTGGGAATCAATTCTCTCGTGTTCAAAGTGTGCAATGTACACAGACTCAATATGGTAAATTTAAAACAGTACTTCATCCTATATACACAAAGCCATATATGAAGACGCAGAAGACACCTCCACCAAAGTTGTTTCTGATCAGCAGGGGGTCTGATCTGCAGGAATCAGAGTAACAAAGGCATCAACAAGGTATGAACAAGCTGTTCTTTAAGCAAGGCCACTGGATCAGGCTTCATTCTTAAACAGGCAATGCCATCGGCTGACCCGTGTCAGTGGTCTCATTACATGCACCACAACAGGCAAATACCCTCCTGAAATCTGCTGGTACAGACATTGCAACCAAGCATTTTCAGCAAAACACAAGGATCTAAAAGAAAACACGAGACACCAGCCCTTTTTGCAACTGCACTTTCTGCAAGATACATCCTATTTCCCAAGTTCAACAGTGAAATTCCAAAAGGGAAACCAGACATTCCATTCCTGATTCAGAATCTTATTTGCCTAAAATTCATCAGCACAGATTGATTCACTGCTTGTCCCAAGATCCCTGTAATTGCAAGCTACATAAGCTAGAGACTGTGTGGTAATTCTGCAGCATTTTTTCTACCAATTAAAACACTGGGTTCAAATTTTTGTAACGTTTTTTCTTTTGTTGAAAAGCATATTAATTACTACTTACAAATTTTTAATGTTCTGTGAGAATGAATAAACTGTATCACCATCCAGCTCAGTTAATTTACAGAAAATTATGTCTACATACTGTCTTCTAATACAAAGAAAACTAGACAGCATACATCTTTAAATGACTTTTCTTAACAATGACAACATACCTACAGAATGCTAGTAATTTTACCATACTAATATACTCCTTAAAAAACAAATGCCAGAGCTAAAAGGACAATAAACTCACCAAAAAATGACTAAGAACTTCAATTCTCTTTGATTCACATGAAACAAGAATTACCAGAAGCCTTCTTAAAATAATAAGAAAATTTTACTTTATACCACTTGAATCTATTTTATTAGTGTATTGTTTTCATTAAGAGATATTGTCATCAGTACATATTTAATTTAATTACATTAATAAAATACTGGTTTCGGGAGTATATCTAATAACATTATGTAAGCAATCTGTTTTGAAACAGAGAAACAGTTTTAGAAAAATGTTAAATCAAAAGCACAGTATATTTTTTGTTTTTATAAGTATACAGGATTTTTGTATATAGGGATTGAGCTCATCCTCATTTTGTAGCTGTCCAAAGAGAAAATCTTCAAAAGACACACAGCATTGTCTATTCTGGAATCTGGGGGATAAAAAGCGTGCAAATATCTGATGCTAGCACTGGAAAGCTCTGCCTGCTATGAGAATAAAGATTCAACATATAGATTTTCATTTTTCAGTAGCAGACAAAACTAAGTTCTTGCCTCATAACTTCCTATCTTTACTATTACATCACTAGTGAAATGTTTTATTTTAGCTGTCATCTTACCCCTTGGCATGTAAGTCAGTTTTGCAAACAAACCAAACAACAAAATAAATTTTTTTAAAAATCCAAAACCAAGAACAAATAACCCTTCAGAAACATGAGAACCCTATTTATGACGAACAATAGATCATAACCACATTCAAGATCACCCTTCTTCCCTACATCTCACATTCTAAATCTGAAAAAAGAGAAAGATTGTAAAGATTGTTTTACCAATTTTATAAACACTGTAACAATTTCTCTTCATGGTCCTAACCTTTACCTTAAAGAAAAGGATAAAACAAGTGTTTTCACACCTTAACTAAAATCACTAAATGGGCTCCTAATACTACCAACAAATAAAAAAGGAAGCATTAGCTACCATGAAATAAAGACTGTTCTTTCTCTTCATGTACAACAAAATTGCCAAGTATTTCAAGTTTGGAAAAGTTTCAGGGGAATAACTTGATGAATTGAAAAACCCTATTTTAAAAGGAGAATTGCCCAAATGGGACTGGCAAAACCTTGAAGTGAAAAGCTTAACTATAATAATGGAAGACTACAAAAAAATTTCTATTAGCTCCTGTAAAAACTTTCCCTCTGAAGTAAGGCTTCAAAGTCCTATTGTAAAATACCAAATAATGAAATCTGTCCATCTCTTTATGAGCACTTAACAGTATGCTTCAAAACGAATTTCATAATTGAAGTGTCTAAAAGAAACACTCTAAAAGCAAAAAATTCTTTTAATTAATATCCAGAACATAATTATGATGTTCAAGGAAGACTCTCTTAAAAAATTTTTATGAAATTCACAGTAAAATAACCTTTTATGCTGAAATGAAACAGTACGAAAGTCTGTATTTAAAACTTTTTATAATTCTACCTTACCAAGTTGAGCAAGAATCAGTATCAAGAAGATGAATAATTCTGAAGTTACTGACTGCTTAAGTGTTCAATTACTTCACAAAACAAATACAGAAAAATGCATTTGCTTCCAGGGACCTCAACACTTGTATTATTCATTTCCTAACACTGGCTATTACTACAAACAAATTAAAGACCTGTACCGCACATGAAAATCTGAGCAGTTTCAGGGCAGAAAAGTCCATGTTCCCTCTTAGATATGCAACAGAGAAAAGAACCTTTAAAATCCCTACTTTCCTGTTAAAAAGATCCCACTAATGGCACAAAGTAAAGTAGAAAATGATGACTGGCCAAGTCCAGACCTATACAGGCAAAGCTGCTCTCTTGATTCCAGATCATAACCAATAGCAGACTGCCATACATAGAAACATGTAATTTATGCATTAATCTAAAAACCATCTCTTTGAGTCAGTATCTATTGATGCACCCTTACCAAGCTTCAGGTAACAGCAGAGCATACTCGTGTGGTGAAGTAGTCTCTGGAAAATTGGAGAGGATTGCCTGTCTGTGTGGAAGTAAAGCTGATCCATGGAAAGTGAACAAAATTTCCAGGGCTCTGACATTGCTTTCCTGAAGGACAGAAAAGTAAGTTGCAGAGCTTAAGACTGATTTAGACTGAAAATGAGCAAGAAAGTTTAAATTATACAACAAACAGTTCATTTTTAAATTTGCATTAGCAACAAAGAAAACAAGGTCAGGGTCACAGCATTTATTTATTTAAAATAAAACAAAGACACCACCTCTTAAATTTCCATTGAGATTCTACAAAGTTCAAAGGGAGGAGGAAAAAGTACTTTAGTGCAAAGAGCAATATCAAAACAACTTTAGATTCCAGCAACATAAATATTAATACCCGAGCATAAGTTCTTGCTGAAAGTACAATATTCTGATTTCTGAACTTCTTAAAGAATTCTCCATCATAATGCTGCTCAGCTGCATGAGGGCCTCCAAGGATTTCCTTTAAAAAAAAAAAAAAAAAAAAAAAAGACTGCTTTTTATCCGACATTTACAAAGGCGTCAAAAAGTCTACACATCTTTGTATCCTAGAATGAGTAAATATGAGATATATGCTGAAAAGTATGCAGGGGTTTTTGTTTCAGTATGAAAAAAAAATGCATTTTTGCATTTCTGGTGGATAAGTTAAGATAATTTTCTGCCTTATTTTAATAAGGTTTAGACATCATTAGTTACAGAGATGTGGCAAAAGCCATAGTGGAAGCATGTGCATTGCCAACTGTAAATTTAAAATTTAAAACTCAGTAAAATACAGTTTGACATTTCAAAAGCTTTCACATTCGTAAGCTCATGGAAGAAAAAGATCTCTTAGAGAACCTGCAAAGAACTTGCCAATTTGACTGACAGGGAAATCACAGTAACCATGCCTGAACTCTACATCCCCTAATTCAACTCCCTATAGACACAAGATGTTCAAAGCAGGCTTGTGCCCAACTGCACCTCTCAAGACTAGAGGCCATCCTTTGGAAACAGTGAAGCAGAGAAACACAGTCACTTGAACAGAACACATCTCACTTTTCTCCAGTGACAGAATAGCCTTTCAACAAGGCTAAAAACATTAATACCACAGTAAATAACAAAAAAGGCTAAGATGATGTGATGCAAAAGTTGCAGGAACACCTATGGTGTGAGAACTCAGAACTCACCTCATAGGTCTCAAGGCGATCGAGGTAAGTTAACAGCTTCAGCCTGCTACGGCACAGCTCCTTCTGTTCCAGTGTCAGCCTGTGCTCAGAACAGGAATTTTCACATTTGCCATTAATATTTTATGTCATGTACATATGAAGGCAAAGGTTACACATTTTAATGACTTTGTGCACTGGGATATAACAAGAAATTAAGTAAACCAAGAACTTTGACACAATATAACACCAACTAAAATTTAAACCACTTTTCTGGTAGGAATAATATATATAATAGTAATTATGTTCTTGCAACTGTGTAGTAATTATAAGCCTGTAATTCTGAATAAAACATGGCCTAATATTTCACTTACTTTGAGAAGTTTACTGATAATAGCAGTTCTTGACGTTTCTTGGCCTCTTTCTCCTTTCTAGTATCCATTCCTTCATCTGGTGACAAAAGGTCTTCATAGGGAATTTCAATGTCCACTTCCCCCGGTAAGATAAATCTGGAACACAAAATCAACAATCTAAGCAATGAAGGGGGAACTAATTTTTGAAGAGACATAATAAAACAGCTTTTTGTCTGTTTTGACTAAAAATCTGCACATTTATAAAAAAATACTGAATTTTCATGTTGTCAACAAGCAGGGATTCTTCCCAAGCCAACAAGAGACATCAACTCTTGTTTCCACTCCCTCCCTAAAACAAACCAAAACCAAACTTGATTAAAGTTTCTGAATTCCATAGCCAGCAGTGGGACTGGCAGCAGCTTTACAGCACAAAACGGTAATAGAAGACCGCACAAAGAAAGAACAGCCTCTTTTTATTTCTACCACAAGAAACTGTACACTGACGAGAATTCTCTCTGCTGTGTCTTGCTTCAGCTTGATCCATACAATTAAGACATATAACAAAACACAGTTTTAGGGTTAGCTGCAGCTTTCAGAAGAAGCAAGAGAAACAAATTCTCTTAGTAAAATATTGACAACATGTATTCCCTCTGATGAAGAAATACAGGGCACATATTTACAATGAAAACTGTATTTTATATACATACAGAGGTAAAACGTATAGGTACTTTGTGGACATCTATAGAACAGTCTGAGTCAAAGCATGCTCTTTCTTTATGTCCTGCAAAAGCTTCTCAGTACTTTCACTAGTGGTTGATAAGGAAAAAAAAATTACTAAATTACTATAAAATACTTTACACACCATTCTTTGATAAGAAAACAAACAAAAAAAATACTCTTCCCAAACCTGCCACCATCTTCTCCTTTTCCTATGGCCACAAGAGCCTCCAAGTCTGTGCCTTTCAAGCCATACTGAAGCAGCTTCTTAGCAGCATCTGCATTTTCTGGAACTCTTTCCAAGCACTCATGAAGAACCCACGCACGCTTCTTGATTTTGCTCTGTCCAGGTACAAGAGCACAGACACAGAGTTACATGCTCCAATCCAAAGCAATGGAACCAGAGATCAAGTTAAAGTTCCCTCATGTATTTCTTCCACCTAAGAAAATGTTCAGCTTCTCTGGTGACTGACAATGCAAACCAACAAAAGAGATGAGAACACAATAAACACAATTCTCTCAGAGTATATGCGGCAGAAAAGAGCACAGAAATACTAAATGATTTAGCAGAACTTCCACAACAACTGAAACAGAAGTTATTATTTGTACTTTCTAATTAATGTCACTCCTTTTTACACTAAATAAAATGTGATGGTTTGGGGGTAAAATAAGTTTTCAAATCAAGTGTATATATTCCATGATAGCACTAGAGTAATTTTGAATATCATCCTCTTCACATGCCAGTAAGATTCTGTGACAGAAAAGGCACCAGAATTACAAAATATATCTGCCTTATCTGCTGATCTTTGGTTGACATTACAGATCACATACAGAATGTCTAAATTTTGGCATTCAGTCAATATTTGACTTGAAAAAAAACCAGATTACATTTCTCTTGATCTCTTGTAATACTTCAGCCTAGACTAGCACACCTATCTATACTATCATATATACACCAATATACCTATATTACTAATACTGTATCTACTGTACTAAGCTATGTATTATACTAATTATATCTATATACTAATAGTATATTTCTATTACTAATACTTTACAACAACCATGAGCTTGTACAACTTTGACACCATTTTTTCTGCTGAGTTAGAAGCCTTTCTTCTAAACCAAAAAACCCCCATGTTGAATTCTACTGAAAAGCCCAGTTACAGTTTGCAGAATTCACTGTAAATTTTGTTATTCAATCTTTGTGATATAGCTACTGATACCAACTTAATCTTATTTCATTTATTTTCTATAATAATTGGAAGTTTAAACAGTTGATATTTTCAATTATTATTCTTCATTTGCCAGGCGATAATCTAGTGCTGCACATGGGGGGAAGAGATTACACACAGAAAGTGTGTTGCTATTAACAGAAGTTAGAAGATATTCCAAAATAAATTTCATAAACTGCCAAGGTTTCTAGATCAGGCCTTCAGATGAATTGCTCTCTTACACATAACATGAAATGGAATTTGCAGACAATTCTTCAAACTGACACCAATTTATGTTGTATAAATTAGAATACAATTGAGAATTCCATTTCTGTAAAGATAACACAGTCAGTCTGATAAGCAAGCCTAAAAAAAAAAATTAAAAATCACAAAACACAAACACACCAAGTAGTCTTGAATTGAAGCAACATTAACAGCCGACTTCCTCCACTGTCTTTGGTATACAAGATCTGAATCAAGGCCGTAGGTTTGAGCTAAAGACAAAGCTTCCCCGTATTCTTCATTATCAATCTAAAAAGCAAACACATGAAAATGAAAGTCATCTGATTTCCATATTGAACAATGAATTGTTAATTCTGTGTGTTGACAGAAGTAGAGGGATAATTACTGTGGGTATGCAAAAGCAGCTAGCAAAGAGACTGGTTCAAGATACAGATAAGTAAGACTCAGATCTGATGGACACCCCTGGAAAATCAGAGATTTTCCCCTCAAAAGAAGCAAGAAGTTATTAAGGTAACATCATATTAGTTATATATCTTGTATTTAGTCTGACATCAGCATTCCCTGGGCACTGTAACAGGTACAGAGTGGGTTGGTTTACCATCAGAACAACTGGAATGGCCTAGAAAAAGCAGTCTGTCCACAAACCATAAAAACAAAGCAGTATCTGTTTGGTAAGAATGAGACAGAGGTTTAATCTGCACATATATCTGAAAAAACAAGCAAAACATTCACAGAACACTGAAAGTTCACCCAGTCCTGGGCCAACAACAAGTTAAACTGATTGCATTCAATGTATCTGCCAAGTCTTCACTACATACAATACACGAGTACATGTCCAAGTCTAGCCAAGCCAATGATGCACAGTGTGTCCCAGTGGAAACATCACCTCATTCCAGTTATTATAATGCTAGTTTTAAAAAAGGATCCCTTTGACCAGGTGACACAGAACACTGTCAGTGAAGAGACTCTAAGAAATATGTGCCTAAATCCTTTTGTCAACACAGCAGGAATTAAAAGAAAAATAAAAAGCTCTTTCTAAATACAGCCGATTAAGAGAGCTGTGACTTTTCCTTCTAGACTTACTTTTCTCTGGTACAGTTCCTCTGGAGTCGTAGATCTTAAGCTGACAAGGCGGAAATTCTTCGTAATAGTACGTGGTCGCTTCCGTGGAGGAGCAAATCGTTCCATTTCTGTCACAAAGTACAGGCCTTGCTTTAGGTAGCTGAAGTATCTGTCCTTGGCAGAAGTTTCATCATCTGAGTCTGAGTCATCTTCTCCCTCATCTTCATCACCAGGCCTGCTATCCAAGCGCAGTCTTTTTGGAACAAGTTTCATCTCACACTGCACAGAAGACATGAACAAGAAGCATCCACAAAGTATACCTAAACTAGTTTAGTAAGAACTGAGTACATCTCCACTTCCAGGACTTCAAATTTCAGAATTAACACCCTACCTCCATCTCTTCCTTAAACCCTTTGCTTGCTTAACCTGTTCCACAAACCCTGTCTGCATGTCTCCTGGATCTGAGGCTTCATCCCTCACCCACCTAAGTGAAGGCTTCTTAGTAACCTGCTTTTACACTACACCTCCTGCACCAGCCAAGACAGGGCACAACAGTGGAGACATCTTCCATGCTTTTCTGTAGCTTACTGCAGCATACAGGAGTGTTTTCAACTCTCAGCTATTCAAAGAAATGTTTTCTGTTCAACACAATCTCAGACTACATCCTTAGGTTGTACTGTGCCAGTCACTGGCTGTATATATTATTTCCAGAATACAACAACTTTCCAAAAACATACACACAAGCTTTGGTGAGTACTGAAATTTTCTGATTCTAATATTAAACTTTTGATTAAGATGTTTAAGACCTATTTCAACACAAGCTTTAGAAAACAGTAACTTTCTCTGTTTTAAAGCAAATTACTGATGAATATTGTTATACTCTATTCCCTTCTGGAATCCTATTAAAAACAAACCAAAAAGATGTACATCTTACATGACTCTGCCTTCATTGTGTTCCTCATTAATGACTCATATATTCACTCTTTCTTTATGAGCCATGTATTTCAAAGTGGAAGAGGGATGGTTGCAGTGTTCTTCAGTTGCACTAACGTACAAGGCAAGGTTACTGTCAACACAAATTCTTTTCTGTTGCAAGGTTCCTCTCATTGAAATTCAACCTTCCAGGAGTTTTGCCTCTCCTCTCCACAAGCTATTTATTGTTTTATCAAGTTCTTCTGGTAACAGTCAAGCTGCACCAAGTTCAGAATCACCCTGCAATGCTATCACTTCTCCTATTAGTAGTAACATCTTCTATTTTAACCTCCCTACCTTAGGATCACATATAAAAACGAAAATGCTATACTGCATTCCAAAAGGATACCTGCTTGTGCACTTTCCTCACCTCCAGACTCAGAAATCCTCCATCATGAGCCGAAGTGACTTGAGGAGAACTCTCAAACCATTCACAGGCCTTTCCCAGCAGGTTTCTTAATGTCTTGACTGATGACACAGTCAATGCACCAGAGCACCGAGCAAGGATGACAGAATTATCTGCCCACCAATTTACATCTATCAATGGGTAATAGGATTCTTTATCTAAAATAAGAATGCACCATAAAAAGGAAGATAATGTTAAATCACAGGTAAGAACAGAAGAGACTTCCATTATGAAGAAATATGGTCTAATCTAACAGATATTTATTGCTTTATTTGCAACCTTGGTTCACTAAGTTTGTATTTTATATAAATTATCTTTTACTAAACCATTTTTATATTAAATAAAGCTGTTGAGAACAAAAAAAGTCACTTGGTACAAATTTTTATATATACATATAAATGTCACTTGCATGAAAAGTGACAGATTTTTGATCTTTGATAAAGATCTACTTCATTACCTATCAGGCCATCCTCAACATGACAGCAAAGCTAATATTAATGAAAATTAGGAAAGGCTACATTGCTTTTGAGGGCAAATAAACCTATAAACATATCTCAAGAGGAGTCAGAAATATACACTAAAAAGCCAAATAAACAAAAAAGTCTCTAGGATGCGGATGGAAGCTGTGGCATTTCCAGTCACTGTGTTGGGATAAAATGCTCATCAGAAAGTGGGCTCATTTTGCTCCCACATGTCCTTTTCCACTGCTCTGATGAAAACCACCTTTCCCCAAAGAGCACTAAGACACAGGTCAGATTATTCCTTTTTTAATAGTGCTTAATCAGCAGCCTACCTTTGAAGGTCAGATGAATTAACCCAAAGACAGAATTTCCAAGTAAAAAACTACAAAGAAACAGGAATCTTTTCATAATATAGATGTGTACAAGCAGCAGCAAATGGATCATGGAATAGATATTGATCTCTGCACTCTTGGAGCAGCCATGCAATAACCAGGTGCTAAATGGCTGCACAGATTGGCTTGAACTTTCAGAAAACAATAGAGAGTGATGAGGTAAATCCAGTCAGAGGGAATTATTTTAGAACTGTTTTTAGCATTTTAAACCAATTTCTTTAAGTTACAGTAGCATCCAAGATTTATTAGACATTCACAGGAATAAAAAATGAAATCTTGCACTAACTGAAATATCAACTTAGTTAGGGCTATAAAAGCATTCCTAAGAGAGAATCTGAAAAAACAAAAACACTGTTGTGACACCCATTTAGTTCTGCCATGCTACAAATTCAAAAAACGCAATTCTGCCAACCTGACAGATTTAATTAAGCCATTTCAGCCTTTATATAGCTGCATTACTATTTTTAACTACACAGTGATATAAAATAATAATCTAACTGTACTGCATACCTTTTATTTTCTTTCTTTTTTCACTAGAGAGTCTCCAGTCTGGGTTAAGCTCATCATAGCCTGGCTGAAAAAAAAAATTATATGCAAGTAAACCTTTGTAAAACAGAATCCATTATGTACTATGTTGCTGACTCATTCATTTTTCAATTAAAATGCTCCCTATAAATTCAAAATCTTCTCAAGCATAAACATACAACTGCTGCAGTACCACTGTACTTTTCTACCAACAATTAAAAATAAAAACAAAACAAAACCACAAGTCATAACCTGGCCAGCTTTAAACAGTAATCATACCCTAAAGATTTCTGAAATAAAGGTTCTCCAGCAATCAAAAGCCAAGTGTTTGCTTTTCATGTCTATACATGGACTGCCGATACAGGCACATAAAATAATCTCCAAAAGAGTCTGTGTAGTGGTCCTTTGTGACAGTCTAGTACAGTTCTGTAAGTATTTTCCCCAGCTGTTTTCAGAATTATAAAGCCCCTTTTAAGACTGGTGCAAGAAAAGCAGCAGAATTATTAACTGATGCACTGCAAGGTTTAGAATTATGTTGCAGTACTGCTATTTAAAACGTTGATTTAGCAGTGACAGAAATCCTGCCCCCAAGTGCAACACAGTAGAAGTACAGGAAGCTGAAATAACTAAAGCCCATTTGAGTTAAGCTAAAGGTATTTTTCAGACTTGATTTTTCAATAGAAACAGGAGAGTCTCTAATTAAAAGTAAACATGAGGCCACTCTAAGTTAATTTCACACATATTATGAAAATACACATTATACTTGGACACCAGTTTCACCAATAAAAAAATTTTGAGAACAGTCAAGCATTAATATTCCTTTATATCTCCCTCACTGGATTATAAAGTCCTGCGTGCTCCTTCAGAATACATATTCACTATTGCCAAAAAGAAAGAAAAAATACAACTCACTGTATGCATCCTTGAGCAAAATTTGTCTGAAGTGTATATTAAAAATAGAGAGAAATAGATATGCATATATACACACACTTATCGCAACACTAGAGTAGAATTTCTTGGAGGGTTGTTTTTTTTTGTTTTGGTTGCTATTTAAAAATACTTTTCTAAATAAGCTTAAAATTACATTTCGATCCCATTTGTTTACTCTGTTAGGAACTGATATTGGTTTGTGTCTTGTAGGTTTAGAACATAACACACAGTACTTCAAGTGAAAAGCCTTTATCTATTAGTCAATAAATTAATGGGAAGAAAATCAGAACATTTCACATACCAGTGTGCATCGTTTCAGATTTTTCACTTTTCAGAATGCATTTCCTCATTAAAATAAGTTTTATTCTTTGAAAACTAACTGTTTTTTAATTCCAGTGTTTAAATTCACACAAATCACACAAAAGTTTGCCAGTGTCAGAGCAATTTCTAATGTAAGTACCCCCACTTAGTTTTGCAAACAATTCCTGTAGAAAACATTGGACTTAATAGCAAATTGATTAAGAAAATATTCTAGAGCATTATCAGGAACTAGGTATGGTAAATTTGGAGAGAGGAATAGAATACATTAAGGCATCCAGCAGAATTTGGTTTCTACCACTAAAACATGTTTACCCATGTTAGCTTCTACTTCTCTTCTATAACAGCATTTCAGTCTAATAGCATTGTAGTCTAATTCTACCAGTGTTACCTACTTGGCACCAAAATGCCTCATGAAAAATTCATTGTAACATAATTGGTTCTTTTCTTAATTTTTTAAGTTTACAGTTTATGGGTATAACAGAGAAAAATTATTATAAAAGCAAGTAGAGGGCTCTTGAAAAACATGGAGCTGACTGGGAAGCTCGTATGCAGCTAACACACCCTTACCCAAACTCATCTCATCTGCTACAAAACACACTTTCTGAGAAGTAAGATACATAATTCAAGTTTCTAAATATAATAAGTTTCTTCTTACCTGAGCAGTTTGGTCCCATTCTCCTTGTTGTCTGAGAGATGGAATGGACCAGATTGTCAGTTTTCCTGAGAAATGAATAGCAGCCAAAAGAGCTCCACCAGGAGAAAGGTTCATCTTGAAAACTCCATCCTGCCAAACATAATATCCAAGCAAATAAACAAACATAATAAAAATATACACCAAGGAATACCCCAAAAAATTCCTCCAAATATATTTATTTTCTATTTTAGGGAAACAAAAAATTGTAAAATCTCCCACTCTTAAAAGTTAACATGCCTAAAATTAAAAATAAACAAAAACCCTTATTCTAAAAGAAAAATATAAGAGATCAGCTGTGGCATGGAAGAGTAAAAACAATCTGCATAAAGGAAGAACACTATCTTAGTATGAACAAATCTTTAGGAATGTAAACTTCTGTATCACACTGCCATTCAGCAAATAAAACCTGGAAGTGCAGCATTCCTAAGAGAACGCCCTGACAGCAATGCAGAACTACTTGGAGGGAAAACTGCATGTCTTTCTCTGTACAGAAAAAATATTCAGCAGCCTCAGTTTTCTACTGTCCTGAATCTGGATCACCCAAGGAAGACTATTACCAAACCACAACTTAATACAGCTCTTCATTCCTGGGACCAAACATCTAGGTGGGCCTTATTGCAAATCAAATTCTTAAATTAAAGGGAGGGGAGGAAATGGGATACAAGAAATGCAGACATTAAGAGATTTTGGAAGAGCACATGGTTCATTTTAGGACACTGAATCAGAATCCAAGAATCTCTCGAGTGACAACAGACCAAGCAGTAAAATACTGAATATCAGATTAAGTCCATACAGATAAAATAATTCAACCTTTGTAAGTTAACTTCATCAAGGCTCCAAAAATTCTTCAGGATTAAGTTTTCCTTCAGCTCTGGCTATCTTAAGAGGCAAAACATACTTCTAGCCAAATACTTTCTTAAGGATTCACAAAGTCCTGCACATTTACAACTGGATCTCTACACTATTTCCACAAAACACTCTTAATACATGCTCAAATTTAGTGCCACTGGCAATGAATGACAATTTCTGAAAATACATTTTACATTTATTCACCCCTCTCCCAACAAAATTCTACGTTTTCAGAAAGACCATTCAGTTCTTAGAGTGTCTCATATTCCCTGAAAGACAGCAGGATGCAGACTCCCAAAAATTACATTGTTCATAAAATTTCATTTTGTTAGTTCACTTAAAAAAAAAAAAAATTGTAAGGATTCAGAGTTACAATTGTCCAAGTTTGCAGCTATCAACTTTTAGGCCAGCACCTCCCCTCTCAGAAAATAACCCAACATAAATGAAGCACAGAAAGGTTAGTTGACACCCATCAATTAAAAAGTTTTAATGGCATTTCTACAGAATGTATTATTTGAAGGTAGAAATATTCTTCTCAGGTCAAGGTGTTTGTTTGGACTCAGGGTTTTTTTAATTACTGTTTTTATTTTATTTCTCAAGGCTTTTAAAGTTCTAGGTATACCATAGAAGTAATGACAATCAAGAAATCTGTTTACTGTTGAACAGTGGTTTGGAGCTGTTGAGAGCACTCCTTAAATTCAAGCCTAAACTGTTTTTAATTGAAAAGGAGAGCATTAAGGAGTTTTTAAAACACATTAAGAATTGTAAGAAAAAATTCGTATTCTATGGCTATATTCTTAGGCAG
>PYHW01009698.1:2070116-2097896 GCA_013186435.1 Turdus rufiventris
TGAAAATTAAAAGTTCAAGGTGTATCAACAATTTTCTATCATGCACAACTTTGAAGCAGTTGTGTTCAAGCCCTTCCAGAATTTTTTGGGATAAGAAAATTTCAATAAGAGACTCACAAATTTAGACTTCTCCAATGTCAAATTTACAAGCTTTCTACCACAGACTAAATTCAAAACAGAAAAGACTTGCCTCCATCAGGGGCAAAACACCGGTTCTTTTGTTTTCCATCCATTCCATCCAATTGTGCATTCTTTCAAGTGTCAATTTTTCAACTTTACTAAGACACTCCACAGGCTGAGCACAGCAGGAAATACTACAACCATCAACCCTGGTCTAATCAAAGGAAACAATGGGTTCAATCTGCTGTCTGTAGTAGTAGTCCATAACTACTATCTCAAAACTGTAAATTACACTGAGTATTAATTATGTGAAATCACTAAATATTAATTAGGTGGAAATAAAAAGCCATATACAAAATTAATCTTATTAATAATAAGCTAGAAGAACATTATATCTCATTAATAATAATTTGTTTTCCTAAGATAGATATGACAGCTCACTTAATACTGAAGAATGAGAACAAGTTTTTTCAATAGTGAGTTTCTTCTGGTATTTTATAGCCAAGCCTAATTTCCATTTAAAACATCACAGTGATGTAACATTACGCTGAAAGATTCCATCCTAGCAGATCTAATACAAGAAAAATATCTAGAACACAGCTTAGTTCCAACAACTGAAGAGAAATAGAAATAGAGTTGCTGAATTTATCTTGCTACATAACAAATCAATAATAAAAAAGTAGACACATTTTTAGCATAAGTAATAAGCTAACCAGGATCTATTCCAATTACATTGGGTTCAAGAGCACGCAGGCAGTCAGTCAGTTCACGTTTCAAGTCCAGTTTCTGTACCCAACATGTTACTAATAGAGAAAACACATCACAAGAGAGCTCCAAACACCACAGCCTGTCAGTTCCACTCAGAACACTAGGGAAAATGGGCTGGCCAACAAGTCCAGCAATCAATTCCAGATAGAAAAACAAAACAAAACAAAAAACCAGACAAAATAAAAAAAACAAAAAAAGCCCACCAACTAAAACAAATAAAAAACAACCAACAACTAAACTTATACTTCAAACTTACACTTCAACCTTTACCCATCTTTCATCATATTCAGAAACCTCTTTTGAAGCTATTCCTGACATTCTAAAAAGTGGATGTTGCCTACACAAGGTACTCAAACAGAAAAGGACTTTACTAATAATTAACAACTTTACTAATGGAATAATCAAAGTCAAGTGAGATGAACTAAGGCTCCTCTTTGATAGCAGACACATGACTTTTTATTACTGATGCTCTAAATAGCACTTTTAGAATAGATTTTTCTCCCCCTCCCTATCCAACACACTTCAACGCTAATTTTGCCAATTTTTGTTCATCACTTACATACCAATGTCAGGTAGCAAACAGAACGCTTACCTGTGACCAGGATGATAAATGACAGTTGTTATCCCATGGGGGTAGTGGCTGCTAAAGCTGAAGCTATGACTTTCTTGAAAGCTTTGATTTGTCCCAACACTAAGTATGCCAGGGAAAAAGAAATGCATGCATTAGTTCAGATGTATTTCCTTAAAGAGTAGAAAATAATTCCTTTGAAGTCCACTGTGCCTTCTCAAAGCAAGTCAAAATTCATGCTTACCTTACAAGGTAACTTCTCAGCTCTCCACGATAATTAACAACAAGAAGCTCAGCTGACCACTGGGCACTTGCTTTGTATTCCAGAAAGATCAATCCAGCAATAGCGTAACTCAGATCGCCTGGAAAACTTGCTGTCTTTACCCAAAAATGAAGGTAGACATTGGGAGAGAAAGGGGATTTTAAAAAAGTGTTACTGAAAGAACAAGAAAGTTAAATTAACTATAAAGTATTTTTTTAAAAAATAGTTTCATAGTTTGCATTACAAATTAAACACATTTTCTTTTATTTTGATTTTAAAGAAATCACATTACTAAAAGTTTGCAACGACAATATACTGAGGAAATACACTAGAACCACCTTCACAAACGAGTTCAATACACCCTTTGAACAAACAAAATAGCAAATATATTGTGTGGGGCCTGTCAACACAAATTATCTAATATTGCACCAAGCAAAGTACTCTGGCAGCAATATTTCTTGATTTGCAATTGACTCTGCATACACAGTGCAGATTTATCGTCTATTACTTCAAATTGTGGAGATTCCATATTTTCACAGTCTGATGCACCTACAGATCCAGCACAATTCCAAAACATGTAAAACATACCTTTTGTGCTGCTGTAAGGGCTACACATGACTTTTGTTGATCGTGTGACAGATGTATTGTACTTTTTATGATCCATTTCTGCATGATATTCATAGTGTAAGCATTTCTAGCAAAGTAAGCCACGATTTGAAAAAGATCAAAGGGTGGAAATTATCCATGATCCTTAAAAGAAGTTCTACTACATCTGTATTTAACCCAAGAGAGCACATACCGGTGAAATGACCAAAAGCTCACTACCCATCAGGTCAAACACTCTGACTGTTCCACTGCTTTCAGCATAAGCAAGTAATGTACAATCATGACTCCATGCCACTCTCCTCCACTGAGGGTTAGGATCCTTTGGCACTATGAAAAACAAATAAAGTTATTAATAAAAGCAAAAAGTAAATACAATCCCTTAAACAGAACAAAATTTAATTGCATCAAAAAAATACAGAGGGCCTACCAGCATTACAAGCTTATCTCGGAGAAGGGTAAAAAAAATGAAAAACCATGTATGTCTCCCAGAGCCATTAATTCTAACTATAATTTCATTTTAGATTCAGGTTTCATATATTAATCATGATAGAAAGAATTGGCAGAGGGAGGGTAATGGAGCTAGTCACAAAGCAAAACTATTAAGAGACTCTTTCTAATGATTTTAAGAAGTTGTATCACTATGGTTAAAGTAAACCACCACACCATCATTTAGCAACATATGAATAACAAACAGTGATGACACTAAGCAGTGATGAAGAGGTTGCCATACCTTGACATTTTCCAACTATGGATACAAAGTCATCTTTTGCAGACCTGCAGAAAAAAAGACTCATATGAATTTAGATACAAAAAAACCCCACTATTCAATTTTCTGTAACAGAACATTAGAAAAATATTCCAAATGCACAATTCAAAGGCCTGCATGCCTCTAACTACTTGTTCAAAAAAGCAGATAGTAACTTTCACCATTAGGCAGCTACAGTAACTAACAATAGCATTTTAGAAACCCTACTCCAACTGCATAAATATCAACATCCCTCATTTATTTGTAATGCTGTACAAAATAGGACACCATCATTTCAGTGCTTCATGTAACTTTAGGGAAAAAAAGCCTAGTCAGTATTCTCTAGGTTACAATTTTAGAAACAATCCAAGAATATAGTTACATTAATACAGTTGAAACACAAGATTTATTTTATAGTCTCTAAGTTGACGTTTATGGTGCTCACACCACTTTTGATTGAACAATTTTCATACACTTGCTTCTTTTACATATAAATGGAAGGTCTGACCTTCTAGCAAATGGATTTTTGTGAAGCAAGTAAACACACTCAATCAAGATCTGTTCTACAGCTAAATGTGCTCTTGAACTGGAAAAGGAGAGCCTGTTGTTAAGAGTGCACAAGAAAAGGGAAAGCATCAGTCTTTACAGCAATCCACACCACTTGTAAAATAAGGTGAAGTATTATACATGCCAGCCATACATGCCAGCTACTCCACAGAGAAGAACACTAGATATTAGCTCCTTGTCCCATTTTTTAGTGGAGAATTTCTAGAGGGCAGAAGGGCAGATTTTAGAAAGACCATGATTTATGCTGAATATTTTGGAGGATCTTGATTGTTTTTCTTTCACATCTTGAAAACAGAGAGAGAGATACAGATATATAAATATATCTATTATTGGGGGGGTGGGTCAAGGACAGTTTATGTTGGGTTTGGGTTTTTTTTTAAATGGGGGATGGTTGAGAACTAAAAAGAAACAGAATGCTTCTGCTTTTATGCTCATTCCACGGAAAATCTCACAATATGTAATACTGCAAAATAAAACAAATAAATTTTTAAAAGTATTGCTAGCAAATGACCAGAAACACTCTCAGAACTCCACATCTGAAACAACAGATAATGCTAAGTTACCTGATTTCTACACATTGGTCTTGAACAACTGCCAACAATTTACCATTGCTGAAAGAAAAAACATACATGAAAGTTCATTTCAAGTCCACTCCTTACAGAATGTGCATCAGAGAACCCTAGGTGCTGTTCTCCATGGTTAAATATAAATTACCTCATTCATAAATTTAAAAAAAATTTAAATAGGAAATATAATTTTTTATTAAAAATAAGATACCCATGCTATGATATTCCTTTCATTTCACAGAAATCTATCTCCCACTCTTTTCCAGCAGCACTAAGAAAAATGTCTAAAATCCCACTGCATGGGAGATCAGAGTCAAGATGTTGCTTACAGATAATTTTACAACAGCAACATACAAAACTATGTATTGCTTTATCTGGTATAAACAACCATCATAAGTCAGTAAGTTATGTGTCTTTGCATACAACAAACTAAAACCTTCCCCACTGAACTATTTTTCTGTGCATACTTGTGCTTACTTTTAAAAGCCAGTGATCTCACTGATATTGCTAAAATTCCTGAAGAACAGCTGGTTCTAGCCTTGGAACTCTCACTCTTCTGTGTATGTAATAGCAGACAAGCCTTGAGGATATGCATTCACTCGCAACAAATATAAATTGCTTATTTTAAAATTATATATCCTGCCAAGTTATAAGTCTTTAATCAACCAAATTCAGGACTTGAATTTGAAAATGATTGCACTGCAAGCCACTTTGCCTCAAAAGCCAGACAGACATTGAGCCCTGAGTCAGGGGTGCAGTCACTGAAGGGAAGCAGGTAGAAGCCCCTAGATAGCACACTGAGGCCACCTGTGAGAGCTTCCAGCATTTCTCTGGATATTTTGCTAAAGATGTGTTCTTCTTTCTGGTCAACTCAGCACAGTTATCAGTGGGGATGGTGGGGGGAGCAGAGGAAGCATTAATACCTTCACTCCTGTCAGAAATGGCAAAGTGGGAGCTGGTTACCTTGCAAGTACGAGGTGCCAGTTGATCTGCTTACTAACCAGGCGAACCAGTCCAGCAGGCAGAGAAAACTTTGCGGGGCTGAAATACCAAAACCATTAGGCTAAATCAGAACACACAGTGAACAAATGCAGTACCTGAGATACACACACCAGACAACTCAGCTTCAAGGCAACCATCAATTACCTGAGAGGGTTTGCAACTGAACATGAATCAACACTGCACCCTGCCAACAACAAAGGCTAACAACAGCCTTGGTTTTGCTAACAGAACAAAACTGCATATTAAGGGAACTGACATTTATTTATCACTCTTTATAATCTGGTCACCAACCAGTTTTCAAGAAAACAGGAGGGGTACCAAAATGGTCAGGGGACTGGAGTACTTGCCCTACAAGACAGATGCTGTATCTGTTTAGCCTGAAGAAGGGAAGACTTCAGGATGACAAAACAGCGGCATTCTGATTGATACCTAGGAGATTACCAGGATGATGGGAGCAACAGAGGTGCATGGCAGGAACACAATAAACTATGATCAAGCTTTTGGAGGACTTGGAAGTGCTGGGGTAACAGCTGGACTCAATGACTGTAAAGATCTTTTCCAACCTAAATGTCTCTGTAATTCTAAAACCAAGAAGATTCCAAGCTGACATGAAGGGAAGATTTTATCACTATGAAGACAGACTTGAACAGGCTGAACAGAGAGTCTGGTTTCTCCATCCTTTAACCTTTCCTAAGACTTAGCTGGACAGAGCCCCAAGGAATCAGTCAGAATTCAGAGTTCTCCTGCTTTTAGTGGGAGTTTAAATTTGAGGCCTCCAAAGCTCCCTCCAAAACTCTTTTATCAAATACATTAAAACAGCAACTAAAATAAATTATAAAAGCTTGACATTAGCTTTTAAATATGACTACTGAAAGGAGGGAAGAATAGTAAGTGAAATCTGTCTACCACTAAATCCTTACAACTAGACTCGCAGCATGGTGCCCATAAACATCACCCCCTCATGAGAAAAGGATGGGGGGGAGTAGGTGAAAAACTACAGTAGAACATCAGCAATAGGGAAAACAGCATTCCCTGTCAAATTCAAGTATAATACTGTTTCACAGGAAATCACATTAATGTTCCTTTCCATGTAACTCAAAACCAGTACATTATCCCTTAAAAGGGGAAACTGGTATCTTCAAACCTGCTAAGTGGTATAAACACAGAGGACCATTTAATGACTTTTTAATGACTTTTTGAATCAAAACTTCAATTTATAAATGGCGTGAGTGCTGCTCAAGAAGCTATCAAGCTTTTTGTATATGTCTGAATTGTCAAAGAAAAAGAATTCAAAATTATTCCTCCAAAGGAAGCAAACCCTGTCCTGCCATCAGTCACTGACACTTAAAAAACCGTGCAACAGCTTCCCTTGCAACATCTCAGCTGGGAGTAGAGAGGACAAATGTGTCTGGAGAAACCTGTTCCAACTGCAAGGTTACTTCAGCTTCTGACAAATGTACAAAGTCAAACTAGTGTGTACCAGTCTTCTTCTATTTAGGTTTTAGATGCAACTCAAGCAGCTACAACTCAATTTATGAATAGAGGCTATTCTAAGCATTGCTTGGACAATATTCTAAACAAGAATTACTTTCCATCAAATCAAAAAGCGATAAAAATATTACCAAATAGGACAATCAATCAGCATTCTCATAAAACATACCTGTACCAGATGTACCGAAGCAAAAACAGTGCAGGACCTACAATGGAGAGAGGTAAAAATTATATCTCTGTTAGTCTTAAAACACCCTCCAGCTTACTGCACAGGGAATCTCAAATTCTCACTGAAGAAAAAGGTATTGAGGGGAAAAAATCCTCTATACTAAGCCAAGGAATTCTGATGTTAGAATAAATGCAAACAGCAAATCAAAAATAAAGAAAACTAACCAAACAAAAAATTTACTGTGCACTTTTTGAAATTCTAAGAGACATTCCTACTGGAAAGTCTGTTATAGAACAGAAAGAATCCAGTTCAATTAATGCTATTCAACACTTGGTTTATGGAATGTTGTATCATCAGAATGTAAAACTTTCTCATAGAACTAAGTAGCGAACAGCCCAGTGCAAGAGATGTTAAGAGAGGGAAAAAAAAAAAAGGCTCAAGTACACTTTGCAAAACACAGAGCTTGTTAACTTCTTAGATGTATGGTTTATTAATTTGATCCAACAAACGTATGGAGACAAGAACACTTACAAAATGGACATAAAAATAACAGCCATGTTCACAATCAGAAAACATCTTCCTGAAAACACATCCTGCACTCTATTTCCATTATATTAGGCACTCTAAAGGGCAGAAATTGCAAAATTTGCAAGTAATCCACACAGTCTTAGAAGTCATAAATGTAAGAACAAGACACATTTACCTGCAATTGCTCTAGTGATGATAAATGATGCGCCATGTTTTCTGTTGCCTCTTGGCTGCAATTATGATAATAATCATCAGACAGCATGTCACACATTTTTAACTTAAATACAATATTCATACATATTCATTGATTAAATTCAAGTTGGCTCCTAGACTACAAGTTCTTCATGTATTTTCTATTACTCACTACTTCATATAATGTCTACTTAAACTGCACATGCTAAAATAGGCTGTAACGCCAAATAATTTAAATGCCAAGATGCAATAAACAAAATGTGCTACAGATTGTCTATTGATTCGGCTTTGCCTCAGTCTTTGGGTGGTAACAAAAGACATTGAATTCTGATTATGTTCTCCTGTAAGCTACTATAAATCATTCTTTTTATGCCAAATAAATGCCACAGTGATCTGTAATGCCTACCAGTCCAAGTACTTGGTGTACAACGTATTATGCTAATATCTAAGTGCTAAGCTACCTAAAGATTGCTCATGAAAGTTTCAGAAACATTAAGAAAAACAAACTATATCTGAAAAAAACCCTCTTTTTACATTCATTTGTACTATGTAGCATGGCTACTCAGATAACCATCTCTACTCTAGACCATCTCACACAGCCTTTACACCTGCCCTGCTCTGCTTAAGGCAGAGGGAGCAACTACAGAAATGAAAGGACGCTCCAAACACAGAAAAAAGGAATCCAAAACAACACAGGATATATATTCTTATCTACAACAGGAGATAAAATTATTTCTCAGTAAGAAGCAGGAAAAAAATATACAAAACTGAGACAAGAACAAGAATAACCAATAAGGAAGGATCCACAAACAAATCCACAAAATAAGCAATCATGCTTTCTAATGAAAATATTAGACTATCCCAAAATGAGCATCAGAGAAGGCAATTACTAATTTTCTCTTCCATTCAATATAAAATACACAGAGCAAATTCCTCGTTAACTGAAACATCCAGACCTCACCAAGTTACAAAGCAGTAAACACTGGAAGACAGATTAAATTCATCAACATTTTAGAACATGTCTATGCTTAAAAAATAATATTTGGGGTCCCAAATTTAAATTATTGAAGTAAAGATTAGTTTTGTAGACAAAGTTTGCAATCCATAAATAGTCTTTCAAATAACCAGGCTGTCATCTCACAGCATGCAAGAAGCAAACACAGCTGTACTAATAGATAACATTCCACATTCAGGTTGATCAGCCAGGAAATAACAAGGCATTACAGTAAAATAAGTGAGAGCATAAATTATTTCTTACAGCTACCTTAGTACCTCAGGGAGAACTGCAATTCCCTAGGGACCTTGGAAGCACAGCTTGTTGAAAGTTCTTGGATTATGAGGAAGTTCCCAGCAAAAAACATTTCCTCAAATTGCTTACATCTCTTGAATTTTTTTTTTAATATTTTAAGTGTCTGCTCCTGAGCCTAAACTACAGGCTGCTATTCCACACATCTTAAACTCCTCACAAACCTGATTTACTATTAAATCCTGAAGACCTGAATTTTACTTTTTTATCATATATTCTTATCATTTCATCAGTAGCAATGGTTACCAGATATGCTGCATTTCTTTTTTAATTCACTCCTTCTTGAGAAAACAACTTCAACTTCTCCTTCCCTACCCTCCCTAGTGCATTCCATGAATAAAATCTAAATAACTTTCTTGCTGACAAGACACCCACTTAGTTTTGGAATTTTTTGCACACCCTGCAAGCTCAGTGGAAGGACAGAAGCTGGTGGGTGCTGGGGAAATCTCAAAACATTACACTGTAATGAAAAAAAAAAAATAATAACAAGACCAGGTGATACATTTTGGAAAATAAATTGAAGAAGAGAGTTCAATCTGCCTATATTTCCATAAATCACTTCACAAGTCCTCTCTTGCAACCTTGTCCACAGCCACTGCTTCATTCACTAGTTTCACAGATCTGCTACTCAGTAATTCCTTTTATTCTCATTATATATTTCAGCATTCTCAAACAGTGCATTATATGCAATGGCATCACTATCCTGAATACAGACTTTAATTTCCACATCACTCTCTTCCTGATATAGTCAGTTCCTCATGTGTTTCCTTCACAAACCCCCTGCCCCTCCTCTTCCCCCAAAAAATTCTTACTGGAAAGCTCAGTACATGTGAATGACAATACTAACAAGAACTAAAATTAAAGCAAATCTGGGCATTCAACCTAAGAGATCCGTGCCAGTTTTATCAATGTCTTGAATTTAACATGATTTTACACCTCCACCACAAGACTCATCTTCCAATAATTTGAGCTGTAAGTTCCAGTACTCTGCAATTAAAAATTAATCATCCCAAATAAAATAACAGAAAAAATAGTTGATAAAGACCTGTGAAAGTTTAAGGTCTGGCTTTGTAGCCCAGATTACTGAATAGGAAGAAAATGAATTTCATTTCCCAGTGCAGCATTCAACTTCCTTTCCCTTTCTACCATTCCTCACCTCTCTTATTCCAAAAGATTCAGTTCTACAAGAAAGTAGGGTGATAATTTTTTCTGAAAAGTGTGAAAAAAAACAGGATTAAAAGAGACAGATGTTCCAAGGGAAAAGTCACAGTCACCTAAGTAATATCACTGTTAAGGCACCTTAAGGCAAAAACTGACTCAGACTGACAAAATAATCTGTTTGCCTATGATCAGTGCAAAATCAATTTCCCACTAAAATGGTAAAGAGACAATCAGAAGTGCCCTTGAGTACTGACAGTTTCCAAGAAGCATGTAAATCAAACTATACAGCATAGTATTTTCAAACCTTCCAACTTCTGCTATTGAAAACAGGTAAATAGCAAGAAATACCAAGTTTAAAATGAAGAGCACCATCTGCTTAAGCTGACAAGCGAATTAAACTATGCTTTGAAATTCAGACTACCAAGGCAGATAAGGACCCTCAGACTGTGGTTACACAGTCACTTTAAACTGGCATCCCCACGTGCTGCCACTAAAGGGAGGTGTCACCTCACTGACACAGTCCCCTTGGTACCTACAGGGGGACCAGAGGGACCACTTAACAAAAGGAGAAGAAACAACACGATTGTTTCCCAGACTAATCAATTCTTTAATAACTTACCATACAACTTAAGAACACTAATGGCAGCAGAAACTTGTCAGAAATGTGCTCCCTTAACACAGCTGTAAAAGAACCACAGTCTCTTGTCATCATACCTAACTCTTTCCCATTGTTTGCAACAGGAAAATTGTTTCCATATGTTGCTAAAAACAAAAATTATCTACCATTTTTCAAAACACAAATTAAAATAGGTGGAACTATTGATCCTTCTATACAAACAACCTATTCAGTTAGTAATTGGTAATACAGCAATTGTATTTTCGAAACACCCATACCTGTTGCTGCAACTGAGGATTTACAGATCAAGACCAACAACAACAAAAAAAAAAATCTTTCTGATAAACGAAAACTTATTTTTTGAGCATGGTTCTAGTAATTTTTTTCCACTTGTGATGTTCAGTTGTTCTCATTAAGCATAAAACTTTGTTAAAATGCATCTATTAACAACTTTAAGTGGGAAATGCATTAAAAACTTCAGTGGACTTAAAAACCACTACAAGAAAGGGAAAAAAACACATTGCTCACATCCTCTATATGCAAGTCAGACAAGAGCAGACATAGAGGCAGCAAGCTCAGTACATTGCAGAGGAAAACATGAAAAAGGAAAGATGAAAGAGCTTCTCAGCTTTTCTAGTGACCCAGGAAGAGCAACAGATAGAAACAACTAAAAACCTGAAGCACAAGAACAGTGTTTTCTGATTTCTTAAGTACTGGTATCCATTTGTGCTCATTGTGGACATAAAGTGAAATATTTTCTTTTATTCTATTTTCCCTGTTACGCCACTCCTGCAAATACAGACGGGACTATACTGATACAGGAGTCTAGAGAGAGGATCTAATTTTCTTCATACAAGGCAAACTCCGTGAAGGTCCTATTTACACCAGAACAGATTCCACAGCTCTCTGTAGGAATGAGACCTGGACTTCATTCACCATAAATTCGCTTATGTCAGCTCCACAGTCAAACCCGATATACGTTGTTCAAGAAGCCAGAAACATTTCAGGGCATCCCAGGTGGCACACGCCAAGGTGGGAATTAAATGACACGAAGACACAGGAGACAATGGCCGCACGGACACCCGTGTCCCCGCCAGGAACAGCGCGGGCATCCCGTTGATGCTCCCTGGAGGCACCTGCAGCCTCCGGCATCCCCTGCATCCTCCGGCATCCCCGCAGCCCCCGGGGCGCCTCCGCGTCCCCGCCCGCGCCAACGTGGCCGGTCCCCACCCCCGCCCGCGGCCGCGCCGCGGCCACACGCACCTGCACCTCCGTCTCCGGAGGCCACTCGGTGTTGACCAGCAGGTCGTACAGAATGTTCTCCTCCCCGTCCTCCGCCTGCTCGCCGGCCATGCCGCGCTCCCCGGGCTCCCGGCCGCTGTCCCCGCCGGCGGCGGCCATGCCGGCCCGTCCCACCCTCCCTGCGCCGCCACGGCGACGGCGCCCGGCGGGGGCCAAACCTCTGCGCGTTAACTCGCGCGGCGCCGGCCCGCAGAGTGCGGCCCTCGGGCAGGAACCTCTGGGGATTGAGCCCGTATGGAATACGGGCAAAAAAACGGGGGAAAAGCAAAAGGTGGTTGTTCTTCCAACTTTAATGGTGCTACCTAGGACTTCTAAATATTTCAGTCCTACAAGGTGGAGTTCCTAGCGTTTAGTTCTCCCAAGCAGATAAAATTAGATTGTTTGTGAGTTCTGGGCCCCCTCACACCAGGAAGGACATTGACGAGCTGAAGCGTGTCCACAGAAGGCCGGGGAGGTGGGGAAGGGTCTGGGACACAAGTGGCTGAGGGAGCCGGGGGTGTTTGGCCTGGAGAAAAGGAGACTCAGGAATGACTTCAACACTCTGCACAACCACCTGAAAAGGGCTGCAGCCAGCTGGGGTTTGGGTTCTTCTCCCGGGCAAGAAGCAACAGGATGAGAGGACAGCCTTAAGTTTCACCAGGGGAGATTCAGGTTGGACATCAGGAAGGATTTCTTCACAAAAAGCATTGTTAAACACTGAAATGGGCTGCCCAGAGAGTTGGTGAAGTCACCATGGAGCTGTTTGAGGGAACACTGGACATGGCACTCAGTGCTGTGGTCTGGTTGACATGGTGGTGTTCTGTCACAGGTTGCACTCAGAGGTCTTTCCTAACCTAATTGGTTCTGTGAATTGTTGTAAGAGAACTGATGTTTCAGCCTCTTTCTTGCTACTTTATAAAGCATTTTTTAAATAGAAATAAAGTTACTTCACATCCTGACACTTCTGCTCCTGCAGTCTAATTTTCATTTGTGTGTAGTAAGCTCTTGTAGGCAACTGTGCAGCCTAGAATTAGGTTAAACAAAAATTTAAATTCTGAAACAGGGATTCAGGGCAATATGAAAGCTCTGTTGGATACTGGGAAAGATGTCAAGAAGAAACAACTACTGAGAAAAAAAATGCCTTTTTACTGTTTCTATATTTTTAAACTATATTTGACAATGTAACTTGTAAAGCAATAGTAAATAGTGTAACATCGTGTTTGTAAGTTTCAAAGAATTGTGGAAGATTGAGAGTAAATTACACTCCACGTCCCACACCAACAAGCAGCAGTATACATTGATATCAAGGTCTACAAACAGGTTTTCTTAGAGTTGTGGTTGAATCTGTACATTATTCATATCTCTGCCTTTAGAAAAATCACTTTCGTCATTTACTTGAAAGCAAGCAAACTAATGATTGACAGATATAAAGAATAAAAGTGAAAGAAAAGAGGCACATCACAGGAAGATACTCCCAAAGGAATTATTAATACATGAGAAACCATTGCGATGTAAACAGCCTGGTATGAAGGGTATAAAATTCTCTGCTGTATTTTTCTCTGCATGACACCAGTTTCTACAGCATGAGTTAACAGTAGGGCTCAGCAAATTTTAAAAAAAGATATTGGAACAAACCACCAGGACAAAACCACTATTCAAATTGCAACACAGTAATCAAGAGAGCTACAGCCAGAGATGCTTGTGTTGGGGGATTTTTGGCTTTTGCACCAGATGTGTCTCCATGTCACACTACCTTTGGAAAGACTGAAGCTGTGTTTCACAATGGAAAGCAGTAGGCAATAGTTCATACTGTGCCTTCCACTCAGCACACAAATGCACCACTGGATCTCAAGTAACTGTAGCAGCTGCATTCCTGCACTTGCAATCTCGTTTTGTTCTTTACAAAACCCCGAATATCCTCGCGTTTAATGTCACTAGAAGCTACCCTAGAACAAGATAGTGCAGAATTTGGGGAAACTTCTGTAAAAACTGGAGAATAATGTATTCCCATTAGTGTACGTCTAACACTCGCTGTTGTTTGTCTCTGGGGTGCTTTGGGGGCCGGGCCGGAACGCGCGGCGGGCGGAACTCGCGGCGCGGCGGCTCCTGCGCCCACCCGGCCCCAGAAAGCGGCGCTCGGGCCGCGCGCCTGCGCCTTGCGCAGCTCGCCGTGCTCCCGGGGCGAAGATGGCGGCGTTCTCGGGTACGTGGCGCGGGGGTTGCGGCGTCTCGGCCCCAAGGGAGCCTCTCGCCTCTTCCCGACGGCTCCCGGGCTCCCTGAGGCGCCGGGGAAAGCTCCTCGGGCCGCCCTCTCTGCCTGGCCCGCGGTAGTGTGTCGCTGACCGTGTATCAGGCGGGAGGTTGCGAGGCCTACGGGGGATGTAAATGCCTCTCCCCGTGTCCTCTGTCTTCTGTAGGCTGTGAGAAGTGGTTATCGGAATGGTTTTCAGGTTTTATTGCATATGTGGATTAGCCAAGGGGCTGCTTAAAAGTTAGGCTAGTTCCTCTTGCTGACTGGTTTCAGGAACAGGAGGATTACCATAACTCTTCTCTGTATAGCAGTGGATAATAATAGGGTTTTTACGAGAAAAGCTCTGCTTGGTGATACGATTTAGCAAAATATATATAATATATGAACTATATATGTGTATACGATAGTAGAGTGTAATCCAAAAGCTTACTGTTAAAGGAGGAAACATCACTTTTTACTTTCCCTTCCCCATGCAGTTATTTGTACAAATAGGCAGTCAGCCAAGATCAGAGTTCTGTACAATTTTTATATATATAGGGTTTAAAATTTGTTGCTTTTAACTGAATAGCTTGTATCTTATCATGAGGGCGAAATGCTGAAGCTTCTTCCTGAGATCTAGAGGTCAGTTTGGATGCTATGCAGTAGGATTAGCTTGGATGTAGTTGAGGAAAATGTCATGATGTCATTGTTTGATTAAATTATTGTCGTTTATACTGTGTGAGTTGGAAGTATATAGGAAAAAATATCTATGTATTTGTGACTTGCAGTCAGTAAGAATTTGATTGCTATTGACTTTTTTGCTTGTGTGGATTGCCTACTTTTGTAGGAGTACAGGGCAGCACTTGAAAATATTAAAACTTCCTGAAATCACATTACAAATAAAACATGCGTCTTACAGCATTTGTATTATAGTAAATGGAAGAATAATTTTTGGCTGCACACATCCATCTGCACCAGCCCAGTTCAGTGTGTGTGTGTGTGCATGCTGTGTCTGAAACCCAGCATGTGGCAGTGCAGAGGCCAGTGTGTAAAACCTCTGCTTGGAAAGGTGCATGTTTGTAGTTGAAGGAATTGATTTAGAGTAACCTTTTGTACCCAAAGAGAAGACCAACAGACAAATTGTTATTTTTGATGGTCTGCTGCCTTCATTTAGGTTGCTCTTGCCCATATTGGTTAGCCCATTTAGATTGCTCTTGCCCGTATTGAATAGCTGCAGGTTTCCTTTGTTTTCCTTGTTAAATAGAGAGGATTTGTTTATTAGCATACAAACATGTTGCTCCATATTTAACTTGTGTCTGAGGTACAACCATCAGATCTTGATATGAGTTTGCCAGAAGGTATATCCAAGGAAAAAACCTTTCAAAGGTGGATGTAATTAATAACTTTATCAAAATTGTCTTTTTACTGTACATGCTGTAAGTGGGTCAGGCAAGATTTGGTGAGCTAGCATCCTTGTAGGATACAGGTTTTTTTTACTGTTTATACCTCAGTTGTAGACAAAGTTGGGTATTTGTGATGAACAAAGTCTTCCCTGTTGTCTACATTGGCAGTTTCCTTAAAGGTGCAAAGATAAGTGCCTTGCCCTTGAAATGGTGCTCTGTTCCCACTGTGTTTGCTTGCTGCTGTGTCTGTACCTGCCCTTGTGCCCTGTGTATGCTTGATTTACTCTGCTCTGAATGGGGACAACTCTTAAAGCTGTCTGTGAGGAAGGGAGAATGTTTCTAGCACTGGGTGCTGGAGTGAAGGCTGCACATGCCAGAAAGAGTGATTTTCCGTGGTTCTGTCTGTAGCTGGAGGTGTTGATGCTTGGCAGTCTTTTGGGCAATGTGAGGTTAATAACACTTCTTGTTCTTTTTTTGCTTGTCTTACAGAAATGGGTGTTATGCCTGAGATAGCTCAAGCAGTAGAGGAGATGGACTGGCTGTAAGTAGGAGTGTGGCAGACTCTGATTTGCCTTTCAGCAATGTGTGACATGCTTCTTAAAGCACCTCTGCTGTCACATTAAAGCAAAACTGGATGTGTATTTTCCTTTACCTGTCATTGCATCTCATGCAATTCTCTGTGGTGTGAAAGACTAAAGAATACAAACTGTGACTGCAGTGGTAACATTTAAACTTGGACAAGCAGAGCATGTCTTCTTATGTTTCACTTCTTTTGTTTCAGAAAAAGCTCTGTGCTTCTGGTTTATTTATTATGTATGATGGGGTTATTGGGTGAAATACTGTCATGTATTTAATGCTAGTTTAATATGTGTTTTCCAAACTGTGGTCTGTGATTGTGTTTTTCAAACTTAATGCTTGTGTGTCAGTCTTCCAAAAAGTTGTTATTCTTGTGTTTGGTTACTTGTAAGTCAAAATGTTTTTACTTCAGAGTTTGTTTTGAACTATCATTCAGAAAGTTGTCAGTATGGACAAACTGAATGTGTATAGTTCTTTTGATATGAATATTAATTAGCTGTGACTGTCTGAAAACGCTATTTGGGTTCAGTTATCTTTACTTGGTTTTCCAGTTTTGGACATGTAAATGAGGTCTGCATAAGTGGTTCTAAAGAAAAACTCCTTTGAAAGAAGGAAGACAAGGAATATATAGTTAATAAGTGTTTTTTCACAGTTTAGCATAATGATGTCTGATGTAGCCCTCTTAGCAAGGCTCAGCTGAATCCACTGCAAGCCAGGAGGAATAGCAGTTACCTGTTTTATCTTGCAGATGACTGTGGTTTCTGTGAATTTCTATATAAATAAAAATTTCTTTTTCTACTGATGTAGAGCATTACCTTGTGTTAATGTGTTCTTTCCTGTAGTCTCCCTACAGATATCCAAGCAGAATCCATCCCGTTGATCTTGGGAGGTGGTGATGTACTTATGGTATGTATGCAGGATAGCTCTATTCATAGAAATCCTGTGTCTTCTAATTGTTGGTTGTGTGGTCAGTTTTGTCCTTGCCTGACAGGTCCATAGTTAGACTAGCTCTCCTGTCCTGCTTCAACAGAAAGTATGTTCTTCGGGTAAAAGCCTGACTTCCTGGTTGTTTCCAGCTGTTCTTGCAGATGAAATTCTGCAGTAATTAGGCTTTATTTCTTGGCACCCTGACAGGCACTGCCACATGAATCAGGGCTGTCGGATTTCATCTATTCTCCTTTTGGCTGTAAATACCTGACACAGCTCTGTATGGAACATGGCTCATACTGCCTAAGCCAATGCTGCAGTATCAATAACCGTGAAAGTAGCATCATGTTCATCATATGCCTTGTCCATCATATCATTTATGGATCTCTGTGTTGATCAGTCCATAAATCAAAATAATACGTCCTAAAAAGTAAACTTATAAAAACAGAATTGTAGAACAGCCCTTACAGTCCTAGTTAAACTCTTGTATTTTCCTTCCTGTAGGCTGCTGAAACCGGGAGTGGAAAAACTGGTGTAAGTAAGCAAGTTTAAATTAGCAGAAAGTAAAAGTCTTTAAGTGGTGAACGTGGCATGTATGCATATATGCAGAGAGAATGTGTGTATGTGTTTAAGCGTTATTGGTAATAGTCTTTACCAACATATATATAGGAATGTATGTCAGTGTTTCTGGCTGTGGGTATTGCACCCGAAAAGAAGGCTGGAAATGAGTGTATAACTTGTAGAATTAAAGTAACTTTTCATTTTAGGCTTTCAGCATTCCAGTTATCCAGATTGTTTATGAAACACTAAAAGACCAAATGGAAGGCAAGAAAGGAAAAGCCACTATTAAAACTGGAGGGGCGGGTAAGTTTTTATGTGTCACACTCCTTAAATTGAAAACTCTACTAACTCATGTTGATTTTGTTACTTTAAAAAGTAAAGTTAACCTGCAATGAGATAAGGATTTTTTTTCCATTGTTTGGGATAACATAAATAAAATACCATCATTCAGTGTTTTATTAAACAGTGAATATAAATTTACTGGTTGGAATTATGGGAAGAATTGATACATATTGCACTGCAGACTCTTAATAATGGTCTTGTTTTCAGCTTAAGGCTGGTTGATCCACAAATTGCTTTCCAGTGTTCTTCCCAAAGCCATACTAGGTAAATTCCTTGCAAGATGTGAAGTGGTAGTGGTGTCCACCTTAGAAGAAGGAGTTTACAAACATCTTTCTGTTGCAGGAATAGGTGAGACCAGCTATGACACCATGGAGTTGGGGCCTCTTAAGTGAACTTGAGCAAAAGGCTCTTCTAGGCTCAAACATATTTTTGTGTGGCTGGGGTAACAGTGAAGGATCTTTCAGTTCTGCCATGCTGTTGTTCCTTTTGGCACCTGCCTAGGTTTGAGATTGAATAACATCTTGAGTTGCTGGAGTTTGTTGTAAACATTGAATTGAGCAGGAAATGCACAGGGCCAGAACTCGGCTATATAGAATGGATTGTAACCATGATAAAATCTTCACAGTGTTTGGTAGTCTATTGTACATCCATTTAATTAATCTTGGAACTGCAAAGCCAATAACTGTGTCTAGTCTGTGGTATTGATAAGATTGGGTTTTATGTAAGTGAACAGTATTTGTACAAACAACACTCTGAAGGTGTTATAGAAATCATCCTCATTATAGCTACTGTTACATTCATGTCAGTAAAGTCAACTTTAAAAAAAAATCCTCCTTGAGAGAATGTAATATGAATACACTCAGTAAACCTAATTGAAATTGCATCTGGGGTTTTTTAAAATCATGTATAGATGTTATTGCAGCGTGTTGCTGGGCTTATGAAAAATGAAGTCAGAAGTCCTATGTGTATATATCTTAGCTCCTTAGTAATGACATTTTAACCTGGAGCCTGAAGAATACCTTAATGTAAACTTGGAACAGAAATGGCAAATAATGCATTTAAAATTTGTTGTTCTTAATACAGTTTTGGATATTTTATATTTGAAATTGATTGCCATTGTGTAAAACTGCCTTGTTTTATAAATAAGTTAATAACAGTCTTCAGTGTTTTCAGTTCCATTTTTAAGTAAGCTGTGTTCTCCTTGATGGAATAATCTAAACTTCCTTAGAATACCTTTGTGTTAAACATTTGTGCCCCTGCTTCAGGCCTTCATTTTGAGTTCATATCAATTTCATTGTAACTAAAGCTATTCCCCCAGAAAATTAACCCATCACTGTAGAAACAATTTGAACTTCTAATTTGAGTTTTACAGGCTTTCTTCGTTGATTTAATGCTTTTTCTGTTATTGTCTTTCAAATCTAGTGCTCAATAAATGGCAAATGAACCCCTATGACAGAGGATCAGCTTTTGGTGAGTTGTTCTGCTTTTCACTTCTGAACATTTGCTTAGTAAAAAAGAATAAACTAGAGGAAAGCATGCCTGAAATTTTCTTTTTAAAGCAGTTTGGCAGTTTCTTTTACTAAGACTGTCTTGTTATTTTCAGCAATTGGATCGGATGGTTTGTGTTGCCAAAGCAGAGAGATAAAAGAATGGCATGGATGCAGAGCAACTAGAGGTGTGACTAAAGGTAGATATCAAGTGATGTGTTTTGAATACTCTTCTAGAAAAGTTTGAGCTGAAATGCCAGCTTGTTGCCCATTGTTAATGTAGATGGTTGCATTAAGAACTTTCTATCCATCTGAGCCAATTTAGTAATTTAAGATTTTGAAATGACAAATACCTCTGTTTTGCTCTCCTTGTGTTGTAAATCACCATTTCCCTCATAGTGATACCTGGAAATTGAATAAAACCTTCCCAAATAATATTAAAATGATAATAGAAAAGCAAACCTTTACTTGAAAACCTTCAAGTACACAATATGGTGAAAACCATGTCCCAAATTAGATTAATACAATTTTATAACATCATGCAGTTAGAATATCCAGTTAATATTGTCCAGTTAGAGGAGCAGTCAGTTAGGTTCTGCCCTGTTGGAGTCCTCTGCCCTGGTCCTCTGACTCTACATTTATTATGTCTGTGATATGTGGTACTCAATGAAATGTCCTTGGTAAACTAACAGGCAAAACTAAACGGAATTTTAAGAATGCATCAAAGAGTTTGTTCACTGTGGGAAAGAAAGCTGGAAAAGTACTAGAAGTTATACCTAGGCATTTTCCAGTCTGCTGAGTTATGAATACATGAAGTATACATAGAAAGCTAAAAATCTTCAGGCATCAATAGGAGACTGAGTTGAGGGAGGCAGAATCATAACTAATATTCATCAAAATGCATTTTAGGAAATGGCTATGCACACGGCACTTTGAGTTGATCCCACACAGACTTCACACAGATGTGTGCATGCAAAAATTTCATGGTTTTGTGCTTGTAGCAATAGGTGAGAGACCAACCACAACACTTGACTCAGAAGCAGAGTCATCCTGATACTCCAGTGCTTCAGGATGTGTGTTCAGAAAGACCCTAAACAGTCTCTTTCATGGGGTGTGCAGATAATTCTGTAGTTTGTGTGTCCATACCAGCCAGCTGAATGTGCTTCATGTGGCACAAGCAGTTGTTGATGCTGGGGCATGCTGGTGGTCTGGGATTCTGCAGAACCTCGTGTCCTGAGTTTGTCACTTCTCATGCAATCACTAGGTCCGGTCTTCTCTCCTGCTTGTCACTCCTTTGGAGCATTTCACACACTACCTCTCAGTGTGTACTTCGTCTCTTTTGCCTGCTCTTCATTCCATGCATAGGTACACACACAGCCTTTTCTCACAAACAGAGTAGGGGATTTTATGACACTTTTAGCAGGACTGGGGATGTTAGATTTGTATGGGCTTGGAAGTGGCAAGACAGAGCCACCTTAATGAATTTGGGTATCGTATTTGATTCTTTATTTTTCTTTTAAAGGGAAATACTACTATGAAGTTTCCTGTCATGACCAAGGCTTGTGCAGGGTTGGTTGGTCAACTATGCAGGCTTCACTAGATCTGGGTGAGTTTCCTTCTGAAGAACCTATAGGTAGTTTTTATATTGACGTAGAATGGGTGGAGTCCTATTTCAGTGTTGGAGAGAATGGACCCCTTGGGAAGGATCCCAATATCAGAGAGTTGAAAATGTTTGTGTAAGTATTTTACTTTCTGTAAGGGGAAGTCTTTGGTGGTGGCAATGTTTTCTTGTTTTCTGTGATTTTCTGCCTTTTATGTCCTTTTAAATTTTTTTTATTTAATGAAGATAAGTGTAGGCTGGTAAAATCAATAAATGTACTGCTGCAAAAGTACTAGTTTGATGTACATCCAGGTCAGAAATCTGTAGTTAGCGCTGTGTATTATTTGTTTATGTGGTAATGTTGGAGATTTCATTTGCTAATACCAAGAGAAAAAAGCATGACCTGTCAACCAAAAGATAAAAGCCTATTTTCTTGTCTTCAGGCACTGATAAATTTGGCTTTGGCTTTGGTGGCACTGGTAAGAAATCTCACAACAAGCAGTTTGACAGCTATGGTGAGGTAAGCTTGAATTGCATTTGGTAGAAATATTACTAAAAGTTTTGCCAGTTAGTTTTGTGCTCTTAAAATCAGCTGTCTTTTGAAATAATGCTCACTGCTAAGGGAGACTCACTGGTCAAAATAACAATGGAATATTGAAGCATTTTTGGATAAAAGCTTATTAAAAGATTCAAAAAGCAGTCATAAGCTTGAGACATGGTAGTGGTTAGGCTGCAATTATATTGACTCTTGCTTAGTAAAATTTTGCTTTGTGTTACAGGTTAAAAGTTAACTGGCCTCTTGAGATTTGTCTTGACTTACTTCAGTTTTAACTTGAATAAATCAACCTGTCCATATACACTGAACATCCAAGTGAGGGCATTGTATTCTGTTTACTAGAAATTAAAACAGAAATAATTGCACAACTCTATAATCTGTCAAAGGGCATTTTTAATTGCTAATAAGACACAGAGTACAATACTTATGGCTGTTGAGTTGGATTTGCCATTATCTTAATGTACACTTCTGAAGTGCTGGAAATATCTGTAGTGGTTTTTGTGTAGTTTAGCAGTGGAACTGAGAAGTTTAAACATAATTTATACAAAGGAGTATTACAGTAGAAACTCTTTTTGTGGCAATGATGAACTCGGCATCATAAGACTTGCAATTTTTATGACTACTGTAGCTTGTTTAATAATGACTCTTCAGCTCTTGATTAGAAGCACTTTGTAATACATAAATATTAGTGAATACCTTTAACATTGACAGATCTCAAATAAAGCACTTAAGTATACATAACATTTGTATAGCATAATCTTCAAGAGTTAGTCTTTTATTCTAATCAAAATACAGGTTTCTGATGCCATTTTTGGTGTTTTAAGATTAGATTTACATTGGCTAATGCTTGACTAATGTGCATTTCCATAATGCGGAATACTTCCAGGTAAATGACTTAAATGTATCATTGTCATTGTGTTTGGTTTTTGAAGTGAATTTAAGGCAGTAATAAATGTTTAAATATCTAAGATCAATTGGACAGTTTACTGAAGACTTGTAGTCAAATAAAAATATGTGTTCTATTTACAATGGTCTTACTGAAATAAATTGAACTTGCTTGACTTCTCTCAAGAATCAGCAGTTATTAGGGAGAGGTGAGAAAACTAAAAACTGACAGAATATAAGCACTGTCTTAATGCACTGAAAATGTCTTAGCATCACAAACCTTTTTTTTTTTTTTCCCCAGGAGTTCACTATGCATGATACAATTGGATGTTATCTAGACACAGAAAAAGGACAAATAAAATTTTCCAAAAATGGTAAGTTTTATTCTCTTTTTTTGGAATTTTATTTGGATGCTTTCACTGGGGGGCAGGGAGGGAGAGGAACGTGCACACTTGCAGAGTCTGACTGAAGTAACCATACTTTCAGGGAAGGATCTTGGCCTTGCATTTGAAATCCCACCACATATAAGGAACCAAGCACTTTTTGCAGCTTGTGTACTGAAGGTAACAGGAATATTACAGATGTCCAAGATGATTATTAATTTTTCTGGGTTAATGAGCTACTTAAGTATAAAATGCATAGCCACTTACAGCTACTACAGTTTTCTTTGGTTTACCAGTATTCACCACTGAAGTAATATGTATGTGTTAGTTTTGAGTACCATTTAAGCTAAATGTTTAAACTCAATTTTTAATCTTGAATTTATAGGTAGAATAGCATGGATAACTAATTCGTAATAACAGTGCTATGTTGTGTGTATGCTGCCATTCTACTGATACAAGCAAATAGCTTGAAAGTCAGATATCCTGTTGCATTTGTTCTGAGCTCTAACATTACTGTAATGTAGTACTATGTCGTTCTGAGTTAGTCTTTTTGAGTCTATCTCTCAAGCAGTAAAGATTTTAACAAAACTTTTCAGTGGTTAGAGAAATGTACAACTTCAGAAAAACTGGTTTGCTTTTTTTTTATTGGCTTTTTTCTGTCTGTTTGGTTGGGGTTTCTTTAAGTTCCAGCAATTTGGGGAAGAGGAATGTATAAGACAGGAGACCTTCCCTATCTCCTTGTCTATATGTTTTTTCCATTATTGAGTTGTTGCTCATTTTATGTGGTCTCTTGAATCTGTGTGGATAACACCACTTTGTTGAAACCTAGAATGCTGAATTGAAATTCAATTTTGGTGAAGAAGATTTCAAGTTTCCACCAAAAGATGGTTATGTTGGTCTTTGCAAGGCTCCTGAGGGTAGTGTTGTAAAATCACAACACTCAGGTAGGTTAGATTTTTACAAACTTCTCTTTTTGTATATTCAGGTTGTGTTACCAAGCATCTTTTGATCCCTTTAATTGTGATCAGAAAGATCTTGAATACAGTAGTAATGAAGAACTGCTAATGATTTTTTGAAACTATACCAGATTGCCTTACTCATAAATCACCAGTAGTTTTTAGTACTTTGAATTTAGAAGTACATCAGATGAAAGAAGTCCACCTAAGTTTTTTAGCAGTGTTATCGTAAAAATATGTGTGGGTCTTTATGTTCTGCAATAGAATGGGTTATCCTGCATGACTAGTTCACCCACTTGTAAGTTCTGATCATTTTTCTGAAGTTACTCATAATTGAGAGAGCAATCACATCATCTTTTAATAGAGCATTTAGAATTATTAGGTTTTAATTGCTAATAGAAAATCTAAATCTGTTTCCAATTTTAAAAAATCTAGAATAGGAATGTAGTTTGTCTTAATGTTGTTTTTTTTTTTTTCCCACTTAGGAAGTGCACAAGTGGTTCAAGCACAGAACCTTCCAAATGCTCCAAAAGCATTGATTGTAGAACCATCAAGAGAGCTGGCAGAACAAACTTTGAACAATGTGAAGCAGTTCAAAAAATATGTTGATAATCCCAAATTAAGGTAATAGTGAATTAGTTAGTTCCATTTATGATATTTTCTATGGATGTAACTTCATGGGGAGATGGGTGGGTGGTTCCCCTTTGTAGCTGAGTGAACAATAATCTGCAGTGCTGCTGATAATATCAGTAATGATCTGCTACCAACCAAACTTCTGACTTTGCAACTACAGTTAGACCTTAGGGGGTTTTGGTGTGTTTGCCTTCTTCTTATGATGAATTTGGTGGGTAGGGTTTTTTTTTTAATTACCAGTGATAACTAGTATGATACTTCACATGCTTTTCTTGACTAGAAACATTATCTGCTTGCTGACCTTCTTTCCTAAACGTTTTCCTATGTCCCTATCTCCCTCTACTCCCGCATTTTGTTTGTTTTTCATCTCCATCAAATAGTTATATACAGTCTGCTCTCTTTAATTAATGTGCTTACAGGGCAAATTATCATGGAGATGCAATTCTGAAAAATGAATTGTCTATAAGTTGCTTTGGTTTTAAGTTGTCTCTGCTTGGACTGTGCTTCTAAAACTTAAACATTTCCCAATTCTAAACTGCAGTCTGTTTGCAAGAGTGCATTTACTAGAATTGCTGGGACTAAGCAGTAGGAGTGGGCAAGCTACTTTATTGAACTAAGTTATATTATTTTTGAGATTTTTAAGAAATATTTTTTATAAGATTAAACTGGATGGGGTGCTAATTTGTTTAATACAACAGTGATAAAGTAATCGCATTCAAATACAGTTTGGTAACAAAGCTTTCACTTGAAATGCAATACACTACATATGAAAGGATGAATTTCAAAATTATTTTTTAATATTATTCTGTTCTTCAAATTACTGTTCAGAGCTGTTAATTGTCAGCTGTCAATCAAATAATCAGTCTTCAGACAGATATTTAGTATACCTTCTGAATATAATAAATGGGTAAATGTCAAAAATATTTATGTAATTTTAGGGAACTGCTAATTATTGGTGGAGTTGCTGCAAGAGATCAACTCTCAGTACTGGAACAAGGTGTAAGTTGTATTTTTTTCATATGATTTCTTAGTTTGGGTTCCAAGTAATTTATAATGTTGCTAGAGGATATTAATGGCAGTAACTCGTGTAATAAGAATAATAAACATGTTAAAAAGAAAATGTACAGTCGATAGCAAGCTCATGTTTCACCAGTCTAGCAGTTGTTCCTGTACTTCCCTGTCTTGTATAAGTACATACAAGTATTTATAGTACTCAGTCAAATTCTGTTGAAGCCTGAGTACTCCTGAAAAATCTTAAAATAAAGGTGTAATTGTTTGCCATTTGTTCTTAACCAACAAGACAGTTTTCCTTTTAACTTATCTTCCATGTTCATGTGAATAAAAATAATCTGCAGTTAGCGTTCAGCAGACGAACCTACACTACAAGCCAGTTGTACATAGAAAGAAGTGATCTGGTTTCAGCAGCATGGAATGTACAACTTATTGGCTCACACTATAGGGAGAACAGAGTCACAGGGTCATGGTTTTTATTTAAGACTCACTTTTGGAAGTGAAAACTTACCACTATTAATACATTTTCTAGTGGTTCTGGCTGCCAAAATATAAATTTTCTAATTGGACAACTTGAACTGGAAGATTATTCAACTTCCATGTGAATGCTAAATTCTTGATTGAAGATTTTGCCAGATAGAAGGGTTCACAGTTATTTCTGTAGTTGATAGACTTTGTATCCTTCCACTGTGAGAAAAATTTATCCCTATTTAAAAACAAATCTGTTGGCTTTAGATAATAAAATTACACAGCTTGTGGTTCAGGGAAGGGAAAAATGGGCACAGCACTTCCCAAATAAAGGAAGGCTTTCTCCCTAAGGAGGAAAATGACTGAATGAACCAAAATGCAGGTTGCTCAGAGATGAGGTTGTAGGATCCCTTTCTAGAATGAAAAATTATATTAGGCAACTACCTAAAGTAACTTGAGAATTGTTCTTGATTTGCATGTGAAGGTGGGGAGTGGAGACCAGATGATCTCAAGAGATCCCTCCAAGTCAAATTACTCTAGGGTTTTATGCAGTAATAATTAATAGAAGATACAGCATTATACTGATAATTGTCTCCTAATGTTAAGCTTAGATAAAACTTCTAATGCCTCTAGTTAGCTACAGGACCGACTCATACTCTTTATGTACTTCATAGGTGGATATTGTTGTTGGAACCCCTGGAAGGCTGGATGACCTGATTGCAACGGGGAAGATTAATTTATCTCAAGTTAGATTCCTGGTTCTGGATGAAGCGGTATGTAGAGAACTAAGTGCTACTTAAATTCTGTTCTTAAATGCAATATGTTATTTGCAAAAAAAAAATAAAGCATGATTGTTTTATAGTATTTGATAATTCAGTTAGATACCTATAGACTGTTCCAGCTTAATCCTCTCATCATTTGCAACCATAGTAACCTACTTTTTTATTTCCCCTGCCCTGATGGCCTCTCTGTTAAATCTGTTTGGAATGTTTCTGATAGAAAAATATATTTCAAATTACATCTTTAAGGTACTGAAGTCTGTCCCTGTCACTGCAGGGAACTTGAAGGAAAAAGACAAAATATTGGTGTTCATTAACCCAGCAGGTCTTGAAGCCAGTGAATGTTGTACTCAATATGCTGTGAAATATAGGCATCTCTCTAATCTATTGTAGTACAACTGAATATTCACAAAGATCAAATGCCTTGGGGTGTTAGCTAGGAGTAGCTGCTAAGCTTCTTGTGAAGCACAGCAGCTATAGTGTAAATGCTCCACAATTTTACTGGGCTTTTTCTCCTTAGTAATAATATCCCTGCCATGCATTGACCTGTCCAGCTAATTAAAAGCAAGGACTTCTGAGAGTAGGAGTGTATTGCTTATCTAACTCAACTGTAAAGACTGAGAAATGTGAGAGAAGATTTACAGCTTCATCTCTTTTATTTCATCCCTGCGCAGGATGGCCTTCTCCTCCAAGGTTATTCAGATTTCATAAATAGGATCCACAGTCAAATTCCTCAGATAACCTCAGATGGAAAGAGACTTCAGGTATAAAATGTTTGTGATTTGGGATTTTTTTGTTGTGGGGTGGGTTTTTTGTTTGCTCATTTGTTTTGTTTGCCTGAATTTTTTGGGAGGTGTGTGGTGTGCTCTGCTTTCAGTTGACTGTTATTTGTCATGGAGCATGCTTTTTTGAAGTGGAGTTTGCTAAAGCTCTTGTCCAAAACTAACACGTGTTCACTGAGTTTGGTAATTACCTGTAAAGATATTTTTAGCATTCTAGATGTTGAAGGCCTAGTGTTCAGCAGTTTTCAATTTA